>JAJLTN010000553.1:157625-191333 GCA_030568215.1 Lipomyces kockii | reverse complement strand
CAGCAGCACTTTGCTGAACAAATAATATCTCGTATTTACGTTCTGTCATCGCCGCGGCCCTGTACCATGTACGCGGCCGGAATCGCTTTCATCGGGGAGGTTGTTCGGGATTGTGCGAGCTCTTGAGTCTTGAACTCATCACTACATTCCTGTATTTATGTTCGGCCATCGCCGCGATCGTGTCGGTGTCCTCCGGAGGAATCGCGGTTACTGGACAAGGGACTCGGTCTCGTGCGATATTCTTACACTCGGATGCACGGCTTTTGTGTTATTTGTAATAAGTAGTATCTTGATTTACTTGTTGGACCACCGCTTTGTCGAGCGATGATCGCAGGGATGCGAGACAGGAAGGTGGCGATATTGTCGACGAATACTTTGGCTGAATCCATAGAAGTTGGTTCGATAACTAAAGAACTTGATTGATACACCACTCATACAGACGGCGTCCATTTAACATATTAATGTTCCAGATCGTGTCTTATCTAATGTCCTATATCCTATATCCTATGTCCGATGTCAGTGTTCAGGGTTCAGGGTTTCAACGATGAGAATGTTGATGTCGTTGGATAGCACGAAGAAAAAATTGCGACTCTCTCCGTTGGAATAGTCGCCCTATTTCATTAACATGTTCATCGTATACTTTTCAGACCATAGTTTGACTTATTTGATATTGCGCTTCTTTGTATACGCGATTATTTTGCTGAGGATGTTAGATTTTGACCTTTTATAAATTTAATTACAGAATATACGAATTATCCGCCATATCCGTCATATCCGCCGATCTGAGGGTTGGCGGATTTGTAACCGCCATCTGCATCCGCCAATCGAAAGTATGGCGGATACGTATCCGCGGCGGACATCCTATCCGTCAATCGGCCTATCCGCTTATCCGCCTACAGCCCCTGCAGTGCCACATTGGGTCCTAGCCCCGCTGTACGTAGCAGCAATGCTTCTGTACAATAAGTCCCGACTGGATTTTAAGCTCCTTGTTTGGGGCCAAAAGACTCCGAAACTCTCCGCTTAATTTTCGCAGTATTGCGGGGCTTTGCAAGTTTTGTGAGTCGTTTGTTAGGCGTACTGGCGAGACATGATTACGTTGGAGTTTGGGTAAAATAACTCAACCTTCATATTTGGTTCACTCGTTAGCATACAAATCATATCTATATTATTATAGATGCTGAATAAACCTAATATGCGGAATTGTGATAGAATAAATAATTCGATAATCGGCCGAATTCAATGCTATCGTAGATTTGGTCATCAACAGGCGATGAGAACGCTAGAATTTCCCATTTATGTGCAATGAATGGCACAGCCAACTAGCTTCGTGCTCGCTTACAAAAAACTTTGGCAATCTCAATTATTTTCAGCGCCAGAGTAAGTAAGGACACTGTAGGGGTCGGCACGGATACACGGATAACGGATATATCCGTGGATATCCGTCGCGGATCCGGATACGGATAGAGAATATGCGGATATGGATACGGATACGGATAAGGTAATATTTTAGTCATATCCACGGATACGAGTAACAAATACAAATGTGTAAACTAATAATACTGGGAGAGTTTAAATGAGTCGCGATTTGCGAAATATCAGTTGTATAGGGAACGGAAGTCCAATGGATCCAGAATTTGGTGCGCGCTTGGCCGCGAACGGAGGGACTTGAATCAGAACATGGATCTTGAACTGCTTATGTACTGGGTTAGGGTGTATGTCCATTATTGAGTGCCGGATAGATAGCGGTTTGAAGCCCAATTGAATGGTCAATTAGTCAGTTAGTATCGTAGGATCATCCTCTTTCCATAGTCCTGGGCTCCAAACCAAAAACGACCGAGCAAAAGCCCCTTAAAAGTCACGTGAGTCGTATCTGTGGATACTGCGGATACCTATAAGTTACGGATAAAGCCAATATATCTGGATATGGATACGGATACGGATATAGATATTTTACGCGGATACGGATACGGATACGAATAAGGAAAATTTGGCCTGGATATTATCCGTGCCGATCCCTAAAGGACAGTAAATCTAGAACTTGATCCATATAAGATGGTACTCGTGTGATACCATCGGAATGGTATAATGGATACAACCCTATTTTCCAGCACTACAAGGCATGTCGATCACCAGCCACGATTTACCGTCCGACCACCCGTCTAAACGAGCCGCACAAACACGCAGCGTGAGACTTCGGGTTGATCAAAAACATCGCCGCATATTAGCGCCGGGTCAGCTCGCCAATTGAACCGTTGCGCTGGGACTTACGTCTAATACCCACTTCCGGATGCTGAGGCACGAGCATCTCGCATTAGCCAAATCAGTGGACGGAAGTATCTTTTGAACCAATAGTCAGATGCGAGAGCTGAAGAGAGAGAAACTTCTCTACAAAGCCTATAATCAACTAAACGGTGTTATTCGTTTATTGGAATTTGTTGAGTAATCGAATCCGGTGGTCGATAGTACCCGAGTTTTGGCCTGTAATTGCACCACGGCTCCTGACTACCGTAAGCATACCTGTTGCCGGAGGCGGCAGACTGCATATCATAGGTCAACATGTGACGACAAAGAATAGCTGCTTCGGCAACAGCATCGCTAAAGAGCAATGTCGGCCCTTGACAATGCGCCACTAAGGTGATCCAGCCAGGCGGTGCATGGGATGGGGATCAAGGACCACGAGCTCAGTTGCGACATGTGCGCTCGAAGTCGAACCGGGTGACAGCATGGAGTGGCGTGAGCTATCAAATCCTGTGGAATATAGAAGCCAGGGCATAGTGAGAATAGGTTGTGGACATCATGGCCGTGAATGGCGGGACTGACCAGCAATGAGAACGCTGGTATTGAGATAGCCAGCAGTTCACTAACGTCTGGACAAAGTTATAGTGATGACGAACGCCACCACAGAAGACACCTCTTCCGGCGGACGACGGGGCGAGTTGTTATCGAGCATTTGGTTGCCTTGCCTCGCCGAGGCCCGAGGGTGCATGACTTATTCCCCTTCGATGCACAAACTTCAAATCTACATAGCCAACCCTGACCCTAAACACTTACTAGCGTCGTAGATGCGGGGTAATGACAGAGCTTTCGACTGAAGTGAAAATCTCCGACTGATTGGCTGCAGATTCTATTCCTTCCCGTTTCGTTGATTTCTCTATCTGTGCTCTTCAGTTTCGTGCTTTGGCGTAACGAGTCGTACAGATGTTATGCTTAAGAATCTCCTGCGAAGGCGCGCTAGAACAGCTGTCTCAAACCTTATTCAATAAGGTTTCGCGGAAATCTAGCATGGAAAATGCCCGAAACGGTAAATTACAATCATTTATTACAATCAATTGTCCCTCGGTTGCATTATCCACTTAATCTTACATAACCACTCTACCGTCCTGATGCAACTCACGTCAATCTTCGACCAATAGGCACCAAGGAAACAAGCCACGCCAGCCACTCATATTAACTATATCAACTCAGATTAAGTAAAAGTAACGTGCAACGAATTTGGATATCTGTTCGAGGTGTTTTGATACGTATAGTGCAACAGCAAGTCCTTGCCCGCGACTTGCCCAGGTTGCTGATAATATATCGGGGAAGCATTGCCACCATAGTTATATCCACCCGGTCCAGGCGTGCTGTGGTAGAGCACCGTATTCGAGACGTTCCAAGGTCCGATCGGCGACGGCGCAGACAGGACTCTGAACGTCGAATCGACCCAGTTGTTGAAAAACACAAGCAAAAACGCGTTATGATAATCCGACCAGAACACCGTGCCGGTGCTGAATGGTTCCGTACCCTGAATCACTGCGCTGGCTTGCCGTCGCGCAGTAGGAACTGGCATCGTGTATGAAAAACCGCCCGAAGCGGCGTCGTAGTATCGATAGTAGTTCCGATTCGTTTCGTAACCCACTGGGACTTTGGCAAGGTGAACGTCGTAATTGCCGCTGTAGAGTCTATCAATACCGTACAAATACGCAACTTTGTTCACAACCACGCTAGCAAAGGAGCCGTAAGCATATGTCGTGTTCATGTACCAGTATTGCTCCGGTCGTTCAATAGTGATTTCATTCGTTACAGGATCCATGGTGTAGATAGCCATTGTGTTGCCATATTGTGTTGAGGAGTACGCATTGTTAAATTTCTGAACGAGGAAGAAATGCATGGCCCGGGTTTCTGTCAACTGAACACAGTTCGTATACGTCCATAGCGCGTATCGGGTGCCGATGTTGCCCGAGAAGGACGCCTCATAGTCAGTGAAGGGAATTGCCGGCTTCCAACCCGTGGACGGAATCATAGTAAAATCCTTTAGCCTATTAGGGTGGCTGAAATCCATAGCTAACGTCATACTGTTCGAGGCCGCACCCATAATCTGGCCAGTCGTCTTCGAATATGCAGTAGTATCACAGAACACCCAGAACGTGCGGTTGTATAGAGAGCAGGAACCGCCTCCGTCGCGATAAATATTATATACTTGGGCCCAGTCGTTCATTCGGCTCCAGTTTACGACATTGGAGAGAGTGAATGGCTTCTTGACTGGGGTCTTGTAATAATTTGGGTTCGTCGGTACGTAGGGTGTAAGTATTGAAGGGATCGGGAACGACTGGGATGCTGCAGGAGTCTGCGCTCCAGCGAGTGCGACTGTACACAGAAGGACAAGAGTCGAGAAGATCATTGTGTATCGGCGAGCGCCTACAGAGGAGGAGTAATGGATGAGGAAGAGGAGAGCAGACCAGACAACAGGGCAGCAAGGAATATATATGCAGAGGGCTTCGCTACAGCAGCCCAAGCTGAGACTTTTGGAAGTTCGGAAAATGCCGCCTGCCGAGTATATTGACACAATAGAGTTATGTACACGGCAAAATAACGCCGAGCAAAGTATATATCACAGTCAGACCCCTGGCATTAGGCCAAGAAGAGCAGACCAAACATTAGCCCGATGCGTGACTTAGAGAATGGATTCTACCTGACCACCGCAGGTGATTGCCGAAACACGCTGCATGCGTGCATGTTTGCATTCTGTACCTTTGGACGTTAAACATGTCCGAATGCCGCGGATGGTGGCCCAATACTCCATATGAAGCAGATCATGTCCACTCGACCAATCGACTGACAGATGCATCACAAACATACGATGAGATATTAAGCAGTCGTAATATACTGACAGTCTGCTCGAGTGAAAGAAGCTAATATGGTGAAATATGAAAAAAACCAATTCCCATTATTCTGTGTAGTGAAGAAAAGGAATGCAGGGATGGCATTAAACAGCACAGTAGTGCACTAGCGCGGCCCAGCCACCAGGGTAATAAGCCGTAGCCAACGCCGTTTCCGGCTTTGAGTGGCTGGTCGCAATAATGATTTTTCCAATTCATCGCCGCACCGCCACGTCGCGTTCTTTGGATCAGACTAGCGAGCAAAAAAATAATTCACGCTCTTCGGCGGTCCAAGATATAGCACTCCCCGTATCCGGTCCGGCGGCTGACAATTAACAAATTAATCTCAGACCCTATCAGAATCAAAATTGAGCCTGCTGTCAGCTAGTGCAAACTTTAGTTAGCTACTTTAGTGGATCTACAAGCCCGCATTCATCTAGACTCCAAAAAGAACTGAAGAAACTCTAGATATTGCACTACCGTGGCGCGTTACTCCTAGCGTAACACACTAATGCTACCTTCCATCGTTACCATATCATACTTGACTCGCCACTGTAACGTACTTCCGGTAACGTCAGCACAGACTTAGTCCAGCAAACGTCATTTTAATCACCCCAAGTGAACTGTAAGATTTTTCGAAGCGTACATCGTGTTTTGACACCTAAGTGTGTAAGAGGGCAACAAGACAACTGCTTGTCGCGGTTGTCGATAACATGTCGTAAAGTAGAGTGTCGAATCCTCCCTAGTTGTACTGTGAACTTTATACCGCTGCATTGGAGTCGTCCTAATGCCCGGCTGGTGATCGGCGCAGCCATCTTCGGAAAGTACGCCAACATTGAGTACATAGGCATTATAATAATGCGCCATCTGATTGACTAACCCAGACTCGCAGCATTGCCATCCACACATCTGGAGACGGATCATCTAACTTTTCCCGACGCAAATTTTCCAGCACGTGCTTAGCGCGATGGCAACGACTGAGTACCAATTCAGACAAGCAGCCGCAGCCAGCACCACCTGACCCGACTCATTTACTTGGACAGTTGCGATATGAATTGCTTTTTTATTCACGAAGAGTTTGATGCCTTCTGGATAACTGTCTTCACTAGTTTCCATTTTGTTTCTGTCAGTCTCAGCCCGGCCGCGCTAGCCAGTACCCTTCGCTGTTGAAAGTTTAACCCTGGACCTCTTATCGAACCATCGTTGGATTGGGCTGATCGGCGAGGTTGGATTAAATGCGTCTCTACATGTCATTGAAGTTGTCATCTCATCAATTGGCCCCGACGAATATTAGGTACGCACCTTTCTTACACATCACTTTCTGCCCAAACCCGACAAGTGTTGTTCCACAGTTAGTTAGTAGAGCCTGATAATCGTTTTCGCACTAGTATTATGAGAATAATCTGAAACTTAAATAGATAGTATTGAATTCCGCACCAATACGCTTGTCGAGCAGGATCTATACACATTGCCCAAAGTTCACAACGTCTTAGCCTCTTCTTGAAACGCTTCGAAGACTCTGCCTTGATGAAGGACTTCCGTCAATGTCTAGATTGTACTGCCACTTGTTTCCGCCATTCTCTTCAGGTCTCAAAAGGACTGTAACCCCAGTCTCCGCCAACGTACGTCCTCCAAGTAGCAATGGGGCATCGCTCGACCCTCTCTCAACTGCTAAGAACGGTCTTGTGTGGGAACGAGTAATTCCCTGATGATCGGTCATTTCCAGGAAACCAGAACGCCCCACAGGCCCTTGGCCTCAAGGTTCCGGCTCCCTCTAGACGTTGAGGATATTTCTTGATATAGGGCTTCAATCCATGTCGTTTAGCAAAATCAATTCCAATAACGTCCACTTCCGCACAGGTATCCAGGGCAATGTCAATGTTTTCTTCCCCGGTTCTGCTGCCAATCAATCTGCCCTTTGAACGCAAGTATTGTCCAATGCGCATGTTAGGCTCTTCTCTAGCGCAAGGCGTGAGCCCTACTCGTTTTGCAAATCAGTCAATTCCCAGGCTCGCTCAGCCATTATAGCATGACTTTCTTGCGCCCACTTGCGGTGATTGCCTTGACCGTAGGTGTCTGTTGCTCTTTGACGTAACTGTCTGTTTATTATCTGTGTCTTTTCCTTCTTTTCCATGGTCGTAAGAAAGATGCTTTGTGCTGGCAACGGTAGCATATTTATCACCCTTCTCAGTCACCCCCGAGGTGAACACCTTTGTGTATTGCTTGGCGTTATACCTTCGACCCTTGTTCTTTTCCTTTTTCTGGTCAGTGGTTTGGTCCTTCTCCTGGACCCTCTTGCTGCGGTTGGACAACGATCCAGAATTACTCTGGTACAATTTTGGCTTCTCAGCCGAAGAGAAATTCGCTTCTCGTTTCCGTATTTTTTCTTCCTTTTTCAGTCCTTCCCACATTCTAGTTGCAAGGACACCCATCTCTTGGCGCGTCGGTGGTAAAGGACTCCACTCAACTCAATCGCTCTTTGCAAATACGGCTGGAGCTTGCTTAAGAAGTCCATTGCCCTTGTTTTTTTCTGTTGTTGGTTCCAGATCCACTTCCAAACTGGTCAAATAGGCGTCAAACGACCTCGGCGTCTGATCCGAACCTTGTCACGCATTGGACCACTCTCCATACGTGGTCATCTCAAAATTCCCATGATCTCGAACCGTCTTTCGATCCAAGTAATAAATTTCTCCCACATATATTCATCATCGGGATGACGGCGTATGTGGTTGTTCCACAAAGTCTTGCAATCCTCGTTAAGGTGCATCAACGCCTTGATCACCTTCGTGCGGTCGTTATCGTATTTGTACGGCGCTCCATCGAGTGCCCGATTAATCTCCAACCTCCAATTGGTCCACTGCTTCAATGTAGCTCCCAATTTCAGTTCCTTTATATTCGTATACTCCAGATCGTGATCTGCTCTTCGCTTCGGAGGCCTATCGTCGTCGCTAATGGACTCGTCACGATTTCTGTGTAAGGTCCCGTCGTGGGCTTTCGTTAACTCTCGAATCCGGTCGTTAAGAATGCGAATTTGTTCTGCCCACAGCGCCTCTTCCTCGATGTGCTGTCGCATTCTGTTCAGACTCATCGGTGCTTGGACATCCAACGTATCACTTTGAAGGGTGGTGGACCCCGAACTAGGACTTGCGCCCAGTTCTTCACCCTCGCGGGTGCCTTGGCTCTGAGTTGCTTCTTCAGAGGAGCGGAGAACAATGCTTCTGCCGGTCGACCTGGTACTCCGTCCCACCATAGCGATCGGTCCTGAAAACAAAACGAGGCTTCAGAAGTTGTAATGTGCCGTCAGCAATTGTAATGTGCGTTCGACACTAAGGGTATTCAGGAGAAATCACAATAGCAGTTCAGAGTATGCAGTTGATAGCAAGGTATTTTATTCAACTGAAGCCTGCCTCCTCAACAGGCAGCCCAAGCGAGTCTTATTATACCCATCCTTCCCGTCTCCGTTGTCCATCTATTTTAGATACAAGGATATTCGCAGGAAACCCAGTTATCACAACGAACATAACACGCAGTCATCGCATGCTGTCCTATTTTTAGGAAAAAAGTACAAGGAACAAGAACATTCATCACATGTCTCACTGCAGACGACCACACCCTGAAAAGTCGTCGGAGCAATACCTGTCAGGCGCATTACCGATACCGTCCCGACAGCTCTGCGAGGAGGGTGTTACACTCAGGGTGAAGAGTGATGTCGGTCGTGCATCAAAAGATTGAATCTCCAGCCAATCCAGTTGCCAGTTTATGTTGTGCAATTTGACGACAATGTATCATACGACCTTCATGAGGCTCTGCTAAAGTATCGGGCTACCGCCCCGCAGGGTTTCACCCGTGACCGTAATTTACACTACGCCGAATAGAGCGCAAAAGTGATTTGACAAGTTTGGGATTGTCTTGTAATTGGGATACTGCAAGGGTATGTCTGGGCACTAGCCCCTGAAATCCGAAAGATGGTCGAGCGACTTAAACCACGACTGCCCAGGTGCGGCGGCTGACGTCACACAGGCGTTGCGGTTCCGGGGTATCTCCAAGACGCGTTGTCAATCAGAAGCAGAGCAGTCCGAATCCAAATCGCCAGACTTCTGCCCATGATCGTCATTTCAACAATGTCGTTCATACAGCTCGTCAGTAGATCTGAAGTGCTGAGTGCACTTGGACATCCGACCGTTCAGAGAGCTCAGTCGTCTGATATCAGTCCATCACTCTCCAACTTTAAGTATGAGCGCGATCGACGATGACGGCTTTTATCAGTCACAGGGTGTGATCAAGTACCTCACCAGCATGTGCATTAACCAAGGGCCGACAACGAGCGCCGCTGAGGTCGTGTTGACTGTTGGAGCCTTACACCAATGTACTCTTATGGCAGATTCTGAATTATTCGCAACTGTGAGGCGGCCACTCTCTCCAGACACTCAAATCGAGATACGGGCAAGCAGATCCGAATATCAAATCGTGCAAGGCATTCCTCGAAGAAGAGGGCGTGCAGTACGTACATATTACTATATTCCAGCATTCTGGCCCGTTACTTGAAGTCGCTGACATAAATTTTAGGTATCCTAGACTTCAGTATGATGGTGCTCGAAAAGTGGCGATCGTTTCTGCTGCCCCCACTCCGCCTCATGGTGAAATGGTGGGTCAGTTACTCCGCAAGATATCTCGTGCAGTCGACAAGACGCCAGGGCTCGATGAAAACATTAAAGATGGCCTTTCTATTGCGAACGACATGAGAAATACCGAGGACACCGGTGACACGTCGACAACAAGGAATTGGGATGGTGCCCTGCGGTATCTCACCGAGGAAGAGACGGGGCCGAGTCACACTTTGATGATTGCTGTCGAAGTAGGTCTGGCACAGACCCACGCGAGCCCGAGAGCCGCAATTTCATTTTCAGTTTGTGCGCTCCGCTGCCGAGTTGGGATTAATGTGTATCACTGAAAGGAACCGTGGCACACGGCCATTACCGAAATACTGCACTACACCTGAGGAGAAGAGGGCTGCAGTACAAGAGGCCGAGCACGTCCTACGGACTCAACTGCGGGTCTATCCATTTGGACCGTTGAAAATCAGGGAAGACACCTGGTTTGGAAAGGTTACGTCTGTAGTTCTTGAAACTTACCGCCTGGAAGATGAGAGTAGCCCCCCAGATACTCTCCTCCACCCTACCCAGTCTTTTGTATGTACTAAGCAAGCAATGGATGGGGAAATTTCCAGCTAATGTGCGAGTCTATAGACGATTGTCGATGATGGGCGTTTTGTTGGGGTGGAAGTTCCGTCAAACCTGGCAGAAATCACCCTTGGGGATTGCATCCCCACACATATATTGAGCGGTAATAATATTGAAGCCACTCCGGTTAATTTCTTCCATCGGGATTGGTTCGAACGCAGTTTTTGCTCTGCCATGTTCCAAACTGCCATGGAGAGTGTCAAGGATAACTGTCAAGTTCAACATGTCGAGTTGTGGTGCTACCTCACACGCAGCAAATTTTATCACAGTCATTCATTGTGTGTATTATAGTACTGGTGGACCATTTGGTGCCTGATACATTCATACCTGTCAGCGTGTTTCGTACCCGTACTTTGCAAGTTCCTCCAGTTTTGGCTGCAATCTCTATGAAGAATGCTTGAAGGCGACAAATTTCTTTTGAACCTTGCTGACTCGCCAGATGGATCGAGTACCCTTAGTACACGATATCTGTTCAGGGCTGTAGGCGGATTGGCGGATGTAGATACGGATAGAATTCCGCCGATCTGGGGCGGATAAGGCGGATATTTGGTAAAGCTCGGACAAAAATTGCATCATCAACATAATCATCTTCTGGTTTGTCCGTTGTCTACACGCTCTGTATACTGTAGTCCAGTGATTTATATTCGACGATACGCGATATGAGACAGAGACTATGTGGGTCCATATTTAACAATAACAATATGACAACTGGTGCCACTACACTCAGGCGACATCCACACCCCCAAAAAATTACGAGTGCGATGTCCATTCCACTTAAATCATAGGGGATAGGAGAATTCTTCATTCCTTCTCTATTAACACGCAATATACCGCGCTTCAGCTAACTCAATGACATCATCCGGTGCTCGTTTCATCTGCGTTTCTTCATTAGCGCCAGAAGTATTATTTTCGGGGCCATTCTTTGCAAATAAATATCCATCTACTAGTAACGCAGCCGGGATTGCAGCAACGAAAAATACTAATCCTAGTATGCGACGTCAGTTATACTTCGCATACAGCTATAGACCAGTTCTTACCTAGCGTCCACGTAGATGTTTCAAAGCCATCAGCATCAACCACGAAGCCTGCTTCTATCGGCCCCTGTATATATCTCGTCAGTCTCCAAGGTAATAGGACAAACCCCTACTATTCCAGTCACTTACAATAACATTACCAACAGAATACGCCACGTTGAAGAATCCGAACGCTTGTCCAAACGCGCCTCCTTTTCCAAAACAGCCCGGATTCTTTTCTTCAATGGCCATGACACACCGCGAAACTTCGCTCATGGCTGCCGGTAGTAACAACGCCATTACAAGTCCCAAAAGAGCCATCATTGCAAATAGTAACACCTTGTGCCCAATAGTATTCTCTTTCGGGAGCCGTAGGACGACCATGACGGGACAGCCCAGAATCAGGCCTAGAACAACTGGCATGCGGCAGCCTCTCTTATCGATCCACCATCCTAGAGATATTACTAAAGATCCTCACAAGCAACAATATATAATTATATACCAGTAACGGCGCCAAAGACAGATGTTATAGCCAGTGGAAGGAAAATCAATCCTGCCCCAAGTGAATCAAATTTAAATATTTGCTCCACACGCAATGGCACAATAGCTTCGATGCCGGTCATAACCCATCCTAGTATTACAGTGATAAATAAACTATTTAGCATTCGCATATCCTTGAGCAGCTTCAAGCCAGATGGCACCCGGGATTCCTTGATAGGTGGCTGTTGTTGGCTGATCAACTCGCTTGTATTATTTTCATAAGGAGTTTTGCTCTCAGTGACTTCTTCAGTTATGTCGATTGCACCCTCTTCTGATACTAGATCCGGCGTATCTTCGTACTTCTTCAAGTCTCGTTGTTCCAAAAGAATTAATCGGAAAAAAATGTCGATGGCAACCTATTTCATAATTAGATATCATCGACGAAGTTATCACGCAAATGGCAACCTACAAACGCAAACACTACTGCAAACACACTGTAATATCCCGCCTTGGCATATATAACTCCACCCAGCAACGGTCCCAAGAATCCACCAGCGGCCATGGCGGTACTTACGATACCCAACATCTTCCCAATCTGATCACTGGGGAACGAGTCAGTTATAAGCGCCAATCCGACCGACCACGTCACTGCGGCCGATATACCAGCAAAAAGACGACCAAGGATAAAAAGCCAAAGGACTTTAGTGAGACAGAGCAGTACTGTCGATAAAAGGAGGGCCACGAGGCCGGCAATCATGAACCATCGTCTGTTTTGGAAAATATCGGTTAAATAACCAAATATTGGGGAGCCAACTGCACAAATGTCAGCAGTACGTATCGCAAAGAAATGTAGTTAGACTTACCAAGGAGACCTGCAGCATAGGCAATAATAGAGTATGTAATATCCTCCTGAACTAATGCGAGTTAGTTGAAATCATTAATCATGAGGAACGGCGTACCATGTTCGACAGGGACTTTTATCCGATACTGCACAACATACGGCGCTATCGGAATGATGACACTACCCCCCTGCACGTTAGAAAGAGCTTTTGCTTCCGCATACAAGTGGCATACCCATATAAGAATACATCAATAAAGACTGCGAATGACACTGTCGCTAGAATTAATGTGCGTGACGACCGATAATGCAAGAAGATAGGCTTTCTTCGAGATTCCATAATAAATTAATGCTTCCTGTTGGGCCAACGTTCAAGTTGTGGAAGGCAATACAATCTGTACTGGACAAATTGCGCGGACCATTCAGGTGATTTATAACTCCAAAGTTCATTGACAGCGGCGTAGTTGACTATGATTCCCAAAACTTAGACATTTCATTTGCGTAACTTTAAACCTAATTTTTATTGCGCGATTCCAAACCTTCGAATGATAACATAAACATCAAAAGTTATGCGCTTTTATGGCTAGTTTAGAATGTACAAGCTATTCCGAGTTGCAATCTGAGTTATTTATTTACCATTCCAACGGGTGAAATCTGGGGTGGACACGAATACGAGTATTTGAATATTATTTGCTTACTGTTGCGAATACGACTCCCATGTCTGACGCGCACGTACGCCTTTGCCTGCGATTCGTGGGGCGCCAATCGCTGTTACGCTGAAGACCTATGTATTCCTCACTTGGGGTCTCATTACAATCTAATCACTTGTGGTCTCATTACAATGGAAACCAATCCCAATTCCAACATTCCGCTCGAGCCTTACTCTTTAGATGCTTTGAAAATTGAAACGAATAAAAATTAATAATTACAATTGTACCCGCACATCGACCGTCATAAAATACACTTAGATAAGGGGAGATTACGCACATCAGCAGCTGTTTCATCGCGTACAATCAGACGCAAGCAGCTAAGATAGACCTCGTAGGGCCTCGATTTATTTAATAAAGGACGGCATTTGTTGACGTATTGTGTGACTAGGGGTGTTCACGAATAAAAATTTCGTAATTCGTATTCGTTATTCGTATTCGTAGGATATCTGATATTCGTAACGAATAAAATCCGAAACGTCGAATACGAGTAACGGATATTATTCGTAAATCGGCGTCGAGGTTAGTGTTGTAAGTAAACTTTATTTCTGTCAGCCATTCCGGGTTTATTACGCGTCGTTTGAACGCGTCTTTTATTCCAATTTTCGTCTTGCGTTCCCTGGAATTAAGTTATTCCTATCCATAACATGTCAGACACTGATTGTGAAATCTCTTCCGTCAGTTGGACCGATGAATTGTCCGTCGGCTTATCCAAACGGGCTCGGCGCTCTCAGAGAATCGACTGTCACTCGATGACAGCAGTGACGAGAAGGCGGCCCCGGAAGACCGGACTGCGAAGAATACTCGGTTGAATCTGCCACTGGAGGATAGTGAACCAATTACATCCAATAATTGATTCAAGACTCAGATACTCCTACAGACTCTCCCGTTGCAGATACTAGAGACCATTGCGAGACAATGAGAAAGTTGATGCTATTGAGGGATGCTTATAGAAGAGAGTTTGCCTGTAATGAGTGATATTTTTGGTACTAGTACTTAATTTTACGAATATTACGAGTAATCTACGAATAAAATTCTTTTATTCGTATTCGCATTAGTAAGCAAGATATTTTCAATTATTCGTGAATACCCCTACTTCTGATAGCTTGACTCCATATGATAAGTAGACAAGAGAGTGCGTTGTTATTCTTCCTGCGCTCTCTTGTTCTTTAGTAAGAGACCCTTCATATTCAAGAGCCTCGGACAGCTGAAAGGCGCGGAGGCAAACAATCAAACTTTGTTTTCAAAGTCAGGATATTATAGAGACTTTCCCGAATTAAAGGGAGAGGATAATTACCTGGCATGGAAACAGAGCATGCTTCTCCACCTCCGTGAGTCTCCAGCTCTCAAGATTTCCAAAAGATTCAAGTCTTGTACAAGGCACACGTCACTTACCGCTTGTGCCACAGTATCAACACTTGCCCACTTGTGCCATAGCACCAACACATATATAGTTGTGTCAAGGAAATCAAGAGCAAAACTGCACGTTGACATCATCATACCAAAGAAAACAAAAGATCATGACGTAGTCGCGGAAGAAGCACGAAGCACGCCGTCATTTCGGACGCGAGCACGGAAGAAAAGATTTTGCGATGCGATGACTGCTGTTGGCTCTAAACTCATCTTTTCCTCAGATTTAATTAACTTTGATAAATTTAGTAGCGAACTCAGGCTCTTTACCTTGCTGAAACAAAAACTATGTTGTTGATATTTGCCCGCTCATAGGTGTAGGAGCAAGTTCACGTATAAATTTGGTAAATCTATTCCTTGCAGTGTCCTGTGCACCCGTCGTAAGGACAAAAGCGAGATACTCTGTCGCAAGAAGTATTGGGCTCTCCCGAATGTCTTCAATGCCTTCTTCGCTAGGCGGATAAAACTAGACGAGACTAAGGCCCAAATCTAGCCTTTCTTCTGTTACAATCCTTCGCCCGTCCCTCACTAAAGTCTGTATGGCTGATTAGCGCTTTGAATCCATGAATAATAGTCTGGTCGTCACGCATGAATTTTCAGGTGTCATTGAACCGCCACTGGTCGGACCCCTTTTATACACCTCAATAATGGCTCTCTCCATTGTCCCGAATCACGGGTGGTCTCTGTACAAGTACGGCCCGAATGGATGGGGAAGCTCAGTCTGCCGTAGGGCCTCTTCAAACTCTGGCCGATCGCTAACTGAATACACATCAGGATTAATTGGATACCGAAATCTTCGATTCTCCTTGCACCATAGAAGAATGGCAGTACGGCAGTGGAACTCATTCAACCAAAGCGCTATATCGGCTCTTAGCGCCCGGTACCCTTCTGAGACGCCTACCTCAATAACGAAAATTAAGTCTGCGAGCTGGCCAATCCTACGGTACTTGAGTCCACTGTCTGGAGATTTTGTGGAGCCTCTACCGTAATCGTCGACAGACTCGCATGTGGTACCTGCAACAGAAACGAGGAGATTGAATAAACTTTCTCTGCCATGCTGAACAAGTACGTCTCGTACGCAAATACTTATATGACGTTCTAAGCTTGCTCCTGCTGAACTATGTAGTGCCGTAGGAATGGTATGGATCGTCACTCTTGAGTCGATTGCGGAGTATTCAACACGCGGATATCTTATCATTATTAGTCTCAAATCAACACCTGCTCTTCTGCTCATAGTGATGTACTTTGCGTTGCCATAGATCGCTTTTGCCTGATTCTCAAGGGCCTGGAAAGATTTGTGTGACAGATGTACATCGAGCCTTCCTTCTAGTCTGTTCGCTTTGAGAAAACGTAGTGCGCGCTTATAGGAATCTTGCTCCTTGGTAATAGGTGACATTTGTCGAGACATGGACTGCTTCTGCACACAGGAACGAACCACCGCTTGTTCGCGGTTCGAAGCCGTCCTTTTCTCACTTGCTGCCATGGTTTGGCGCCACGCATCTGACGATCGATGCCTCTACAAGAAGGTCTGACGCGTGACCTTGACGTATCTTCTCCATAGTAAATACTCATTTGTCAGTTCAAGAACAGATTCGAACAGCAACAGCGGAAATGTGAATTTCTGTAACAAGCCAAACAGTAGATCGGGCCTTATTCCTCACGTTTAGTTAATGTCGTTCAAGTTTGTTGCAAAGTACCCTAACCATTAAATTCAGCGTTCTTGCTTGTTTTGGTGCAAAAACATAATGAGGAATACGAATTGTGAGTAATATTCCTTGGTTTTGCCAACACGCTAACTAGTGAGTTACAGACTCGCTGATTATTTTCTGCCCTAACCCTCGTACAAAGTCGGATAATCAGCCGCGCTGATTATTGGCTTGAAAACCCCTAATATTGGCCTTAACTTTAACCCAGCGACTCAGTTCCCGTTCTGACTCGTCCGCCGACCGCCGATGACAAAATCTACATGGTCGGCTTCATCGAAATTATCCGTTGAGCATGGAGCATCTGTCCCTGTCTACCGAAGTGTCATCGCCGGTCAAAGTATTGGAACTCGAGTATTACAAAAGTTACAAGTGCACAATCGCAATTCTATCGACCATTACTTCGACAGTGGCTTGCGATGGTTGGTTTATGAGTCGGCAATAATGGAGAAAACTGGTTCTTCGAATGGCGGAGATTGCATAAAGATGAGTTTCCATGCATGGCGGCTGCAGATATTGCGTACCAGTTGCTAGAATGGTTGGACTTGGCCGAACTTGAAACGCTGCTGCACAATCCTAAAGATCCGTCATTTGAGGTATTGAAGAGAATAGCTACCCAAATCCTACAAGATTCACGTATGGACACCACGGCCGGTTTCCATGTAATGCTGCGTAAAATCATGGTAGATGACAAGAAACGGTTTGTTATACGGTTGTTAAGCGAAGGAATATGTGGGCTAAAGTTCTATAGTGAGTACTTTCACGAAGTGTAGGAGAAGCAGACAGTCGATAAATACGCCCTGGTATGGTGCAAAGTTTTGTGGCTGTCGAAGCTAAAAACGGTGGTCAATCATCTCTGCCAGGGCAAAGCCAACGACCGCACCCATGGAACAAGCTTTACAATGGCCGTCCAGGACGTCAGTGGTCTCGAGATGTGAATAAGTCTGACGGCAATAACGACTCCGGGAATGATAAAGGCATTGAATCTGAGGGCCACAAAGCGAAGTCACCAAAGATAGGAAAGCGGGAACCAACTTGTTATTCATGTGGAGAACCTGGCCACATAAAACTCAATTGCCCGCGCAAAGACGAGCACACCAAGTCCAAGTCTAAGCCCCGTATCCAGCAGCAAAGGGTAGTCCAACCCAATCGGGCCTCCTCAGATGAAGAGTCGTCGGAAAACGAGTAGGGGTCGCCCTCCTGTCTCGGAGTCAGGAACGAATGCACTATGACACACAACCTGATCCTGACTCCCGACCAGATCAGGACAGCGCAAGAGCTTGTCCGCTCGTTAGACCTAACCGTCGGACCTGGTGTGGGTGTCGACGATGAGGCATATGGCCGCTCAATGCAGGCGGCAATTGAACTAAGCGGCCATATACTTCGATAAAAGTATGGCATTGTAAACGGGATCGACGCCGTCACGGGCTGTAGCAAGTCATTCACGCGTAGACGCGATGTTAAACGCGTCTACCCTAACGCTAACTAGTGCAGTTTCACACGAGTAGCTTAGCTGTAATATATGAGATTCCAATAAACCGTTAAAGTTGCTCGCATGAGCCTCTCTATCTTAGCGAGTGTGTATGCCGAATTTGATTAGAATGACAAGTGAACTGACAGGGCTACTCGCTCCTGCAAAACATATCAGACTGCGTGGACATTCCCACTTTGAATCTTTAAGTGACTCGCTCCGCCAGAGCGGCTCCGCAGCTCGCCAATTTCGTATGAGTAGGTACACATATTCTGGCTAAAGCGACTGCGCAAATCCATACGAGTTGGATCAGAAATTTTTCTATGGGGCGGGATGCAGACGTTGTCAAGCAACTTCACTGATTCCTCTCTTATGCTTCGGCTGTATTTATTTTGGAATATCCGAGTATCATTATCCTGAAGGACCACGAATTCTGAAATTCAGGGTACGTGTGGAGTATTTAAGTTCAAACATCGATATTAAATAATATATCCAATCCCTGTACTCCGTATGTACACATAGAGTACTTCCAATATCATAACATTAATCCATAATATGGTCCTCATATAAACGCCAAATCTAGTAGCTATACAAAGTTGCAAACAAAAAGCAATATGGAATATCCAACTACGCCGATTTCTTTACCTCTGCTAGCTCAGTCTTACTCGTAGAAGTGACCGACTCGGATAATAATTCCTGCCCTTTAATTGCCAGCGCTTCAAAAAATCCGGCCTCCTTTAGCACCAAGAAGAGTTCATGGTCACCCATACCTTCATTAAAGAGATAGTGCAAATCGAGACCTTCCCGTTCTTCATGTTCCTCCGAGCGAAACTTGAGTCCAGGGATGTGATTGATCAAGTATAACAGAATAATCGACATGACGAGAGTGTATCCGATAATCGCACAAACTTCTGCGAGCTGGTATCCAAGCTGGACGTAGTTATGGTCGACCCATCCCGACGCGGAGCTTGAGCCATCAAGAGCAGTGACCCAGTCAGCAGCAAAGAGGCCGGTCATGAGAGCGCCGCAGGCACCTCCAATCGCATGGTTCTTAAACACCATAAGGCCCTCGTCAATGCCAACCAATTGATTAAACCAATTGTCAAGACCGCGAACGATAACAGCCGACACGAAGCCAATGACAGCAGCAAAGTAAACCGGGACAAAGCCGGCAGCGGGAGTGATGGCGACAAGTCCGACCATAACGCCGCGACATGAGCCGGTAACACTGAATCGGCCCTTGTATAGGATATACTCGAGCGCGTTCCAGCCCATAATACCAGTGGCTGCAGCAAGGTTGGTGTTGACAAGTACGTAGCTCGTTCGAACGGTAGCATTAAGCGTTGAGCCGCCATTAAAGCCAAACCAGCCCATCCATATAAAAATTGTGCCGATATATATCATGACAGGAGAATGAGCATGGTACTTGGGCATCTTTCCTTCATCTTTGTGTTCAATGCGCTTACCCAGAACAAGCGAAAATGCGAGAGCCCCGACACCGGACGCGATATGAACTGGACCCCCGCCAGCAAAGTCTAGAGCGCCAAGCTTGTACAACCAGCCATTGGAGTTCCAAGTCCAGCACGCAACGGGACAATAGACAATCGTCGCCCAGCAGAAAGCGTACACCATCGAGGGAAGGAGGCGACATCGTTCGAAAGCTCCACCAATCATGATGACAATAGTCTCGATGCAAAACATACACTGGAAAAATGAGAAGAGAATTTCAGGGATGTAGCCCACTGGTACCGAGATGACATTGCGGAGACCGAAGTTCGTCAGGGTTCCGATAAAAGGAGACGCATCGGCGGCGTAGGTGAGAGAATAGCCCCAGAAAAACCACTGGAATGGAATTATACCGAGAATAGCCATAGACTGCCAGAGAATAGACATTGCCGACTTTCGACGCGCTTCACCAGCATAAAATAGACCGATGCCAGGAATAATTGGCATAATCAAGACTAACTGCCGTGAGTCGTAGCCAAACAAACTAATTCTCTCATAGTTACCTCCAGATATCATTAACCAGACCTGGTGACCAACACTTGGAACGTAGGCAAGATTGACGTCCATTAGCTGTGAGTTGCCTCCGGCAGCGGTCCATCCTTGAGACGTCTCGTTGAATATGTCGGAAGGGTATTCAGCCATCGTTGGAACCAAGGTAGTGGGCACTCACGAATAAGAAACACAAGCACTTGATTGCAGCACAAGAGTTAATATCGTCCGCTGTCTATTATAGTCGACAGAAGAGCACGAGTGCAAGATGTCGAGGATTAGCGCCATTGGATATTTTTTTTTTCTTCAATGGAGGTGAGTTGACGAAGCGGGTACGGCGCGGCTAGTCAGATAGCCGGGTTGTTGTGGCTGGTGAGTGGGACCCAATTCTACTTCTAGGCTTGCGTAGTGACTCTGGCTGGGATTGGACCCTACTCGCCTTTTTCACGATGTGTAAATAAATAGAAACTATGAAGCAAACCAAGCTAAGTTCAGTGAACGATAACGATTAAGGTACGCAGCCATCCAGCAATGCACTGGGCCTCATTGTGCAGCAGCGTCTGTCGAAGAAGAACGCGGTGGGTATTTCGTATGGAGAGAGGCTACGATAGGTATCCCAATATCGCTGGGAATCCAGCGAAGCGAGATGCAGGTGGATAGACACTAGAAAAATTTACAATTTATTATTCAACAGATCCCAGTCAAGATGACTGTCAATTCCTTCTCGACCGCGATTATAGTCCCTTATCATAATGTGGCGGTGCAGATGCCTAGAACGGCTAGCACTTTGCCAGCGGGGCGCTTGTTTTCGACGGCCGACCAGATCCCGGGCGGCGGGCGCCGCGGCAAATCGGCATGGTCGCTTTGGAGTCTTTCAAGTGCACAGTGAGCAGTCCGCAAAGCACCTTAGGAAGAGCATCAGGAAGACTATATTGCGCGGCGCGTGGAGTAGCTGGACCCTGATCTACCCTGCCTGTTAAATAGATATAGAGTTGAGTATGCTCACCAGTAAGTTAACTGCCCGGCGATGACACCGCTAGTAACTTTCTGGCACGTGTGACATTGGGGAGTTTCACGTATGGTGCGGGACAGCAAGAACCAATCATTAGCCGGTCGTGTCGCAGTCGCGTCATTCCTCCCAACTGGCCTCTCCTCGAGCTACACCGGAGCCGCTTCGGGGCCTGATTTAATCAAAAGCCTGTCTATTATCCACAGCCCACAGAATTTGATGTAGCAAATTCCCTTAATTTCATCATATTTATTATGAAACTCTGTGTTCCCTTTGTGTAGGAATTTTACACGAATCCTGATCGGCAAGTTGCTCTCTTCTATCTGCTCTATATTTACTCCCTGTTTGATTTGTACTAGTGGTCGTCAAATACATGCATCTCAGCAATAACTGAGCGCTTCACGAATCTCTCTCGTATATACGCTTCATACGGTACTGTGACATCTGCTGTTGCTATGCAGGTACTATACAATGTTCATATTAATATCACATTCTTCGTACAACAATAGCGCTAGATCCGCCTCCACCATTGCATATCGCGGCGACTCCGTATTCACCTTCCTTCAATGAATACAACAATGTAACCAAAATCCTGCATCCGCTAGATCCAATAGCATGTCCTAGAGCCACTGCCCCGCCTTTAATATTAACCTTTGCAGGATCCAAGCCAAGCAACGCCTGATTCGCCAACGACACGGCTGAGAATGCTTCATTGATTTCAAACTTGGCGATATCCTCTATTCCGAGACGTGCTCTCATCAGTGCACGTGGGATAGCAAGTGCTGGAGCAATTGTGAAGTCAATCGGATCCGTAGCTGCATCGGCATAAGACACGATGACACCGAGTGGTCTAATCAAATCGTCATGTCGGTCCAATCTAGACTCAGATGCCAAAACCACCGCCGCAGCACCGTCATTCAGAGAACTGGCATTAGCAGCGGTTATAGTTCCCTCTGGCTCAAAGGCTGGTTTCAATGTTGGCAACTTTGCGAGATTAACCGACGCAGGCTCTTCGTCAAGGGAAACGACGACGGTTTTACCGCGCGACTTTATTTCAATTGGCACAATCTCGTGTTGAAATAGATTATTTTCCTGAGCGAGGATTGCGCGCCGGTATGATTCAAGAGCATAATTGTCCTGCATTTCTCTCGTTAAATTGAATTTCCGAGCCGTGTTCTCTCCGCATGATCCCATACTATGCTCGGTTAGCACTAACTGCTAATTGACTTATCCCAAGAACCACTTACTGAATATCACCATATACATCCCACAATCCGTCTTTTATAATTGCATCCGTTACTGTGTGATGTCCATACCCTCTATTCCTCTCCAAATAAAATGGCGCATTACTCATACTTTCCATACCGCCAGCGACCATCACATCGGCAATGCCTGTCTGAATATTTTGCGCCGCCAACGTGACGGCTTTTAAACCGGACGCGCATACTTTATTAACGGTAGTCGCATCCGTGCTGACGGGGAATCCAGCACCCAGCGCAACCTGACGAGCGGGTGACTGGCCGGTATTGGCTTGCAGGACGTGGCCGACGTAGATTTCCGGCACTTGAGAAAGATCTTCCAAACCAGATCTTTCCACGGCGGCACGGACGGCCGTTACCCCCAGCTGCGTTGCGGATAACGACTTCAACGCGCCATTGAACTGCACTAGTGTTGGCCATCAGGAGTTCCAATATACGTTTTATGTTCTAACCTTTCCGACTGGCGTCCGCGCTGCGGAAATAATATAAACGTCGTCGCCTTCACGGCATCGAGATGTTGAAGCGTGGAATTGCCGACATGATTTGCGCAATGATCTTCGTAACGATCGCGTGGCTATTTTAAGAGACTCCATGACAAGAGCGTTCAAGGAAGCAGAAATACAAACAAAAATCAAGCAGCAACTATAATGAGCAACTGTAAGCTTTCTCTCTTGATATTTTCTCCACAATGGCGATGGCAGACAATGTACGTAGGGTAACCGTAGTGACAGGGTAATCACTGGTGGGTGCTGAATTGTGGGCAGCGCTGGTCAGAATTGAAAAACCAAGCCGACTTTTTCTACAGATGGACATCCGCAACAAATTGTAGCCGGCCATACAGGATCGGCTCATGATAATATGGATATTTCCTCTGAATGATCCCATTAACGCGAAGATAACTTATCCGTACCTGTCGGTACGCCTTCTGTATAATCTGTCATAAGACATAGCTTGTTACCTTGGTGCGACAACGATTTTATAATCAATCAATAAAAACCTCGGGAAGCCGATACGACTTTGACTGTAAGTATTGCATCGCCTTAACGGGGTTCTACTGTAAATTTCCAATTTTTTTGCGGGATTGTTTTCACAGCGCGCAAGTTCGACAACGAAAACATGGATGATACTTGGCGCGTGATTGGCGCGTCGGGCGCGCGTTGGCAGTCTGCGTCGCGACGGAAGGTGATTGGCTGGCGCGTTCGAAAATTGGCTGTACTGTACACTACATCTGAGTGCATCATACCATACTTCCATCTACTCCCAATTACCAAGGGGTTGAAAAATGTTCGAGGGTTTCAAGGCCGAGACTGTTGATACCGGTGATACGACAATCTTCGTTCGTCTAGGTGGTAGCGGACCGCCTCTACTATTACTCCATGGTTTTCCGCAGACACATCTTATGTGGCGCGACTTGGCTCCCATTCTTATGGAGCACTTCAGTGGTTTGTGCAGATCTTAGGGGTTACGGACGCAGTGGGTGCCCATCCTCAACAACAGACCGTGAACCATATTCGAAGTTTTTGGCCCAGGATATGGTGAACATCATGCGCGGTTACTTGAATTCAGTCGTTTCTCTGTTGCTGGACATGATCGCGGCGGCCGCGCAGCCTATCGGATGGCACTCGATTATCCGGAAATTGTCGAAAAGTTGGCTGTTCTCGATATTTTGCCAACTAAAACGATGTGGGACAGGGCAGGCTCTCAATTTGCGCTGGCTTTCTGGCCTTGGTCTCTACTTGCACAGCCAGAACCGCTACCGGAACGTCTATTGGCCGCCGATCCCAGTATAATAATAGATAATGCATTGAATACCTGGGGGGAGAAGCCAAATATCGGCGTCTAGACTACGTACATTGATATTCTTCGTAATCCTGTCCGAATTCATGCGATATGTGAAGAGTACCGTGCATCTGCAACTGTTGATTGCCAACATATGATGCTGATGACATTGTTACTGGTAGTCGTATTCAATGCCCGCTGCTTGCTCTCTGGAGTGGGCAGAGCGGACTCGCCAGATGGTACGCTCAAGAGGGAGGTCCATTGGCGCTCTGGGCGGACTGGAGCGACAGAGTGCAGGGTCCAGTAGAAGGGGCCCGCCTTTTCCCCGAAGAATATCCAAAACAAACGACATCAACATTGAAGGATTTCTACTCTTTTTTTTGAGCAAGCCTGTCCGGCTTCGAGGTTTAGGGTTCATTTCGCAGATTGCTGCTAAACGCTCTGAGTGCCAACAATGTCAACATGACGGTAGAAATTAAACATGCAGTTAATTACAAGGAAAAGAAAGTTAGTCTCGATCAAATTAGCCACTTTATTAGCACTTTAAAAAGCCAAGGCGCGTTCCCCACAGTAGAAATATTTTGTCGCTGTCCTTGGCTACTATACGTGTTTGTCTTTTAGATTACATATTCTTGTCCCCTAAAGCTGATATCCGCATTTTGGTGACTAGATTTGTTATAAAATAATAGAAGTTTACCGCAAAAATGAACAACCGGGCCCATGGTCATGGCCAGGGTCAGGGTCATAAAAGTTGGTTGAACCATTGAACAGTTCGATGGGCGCCAAGCATTGCGCCAACCCAAACGGGTAAGGTGTAGATGCAACGCGAAGATATGCTGCATCCCAGTCCTGTGCAGCACCTTCCCACAACTCCGCTGGGCCACGCTTCCCTCTTCCCGTCGAGCACTTCGCCACTTCCCCCCCCAGTCATACCAGGTCGCCAGACGTTGTACGCGATTGACATTGCATTACGAAGATTTATAGCATTTGTTATTCGTTCAATTATCGATTTGCTGAGCTCGTTCTCTTTTCTCGCCTGCAGTGGACGCCTTAGCGTACTCATCGACAGGAGCACGATCTCAAGTTGCCTTTAACGGGCTAGCACTATTGGTATTACGGGTCTTGTTATTAAATGGTCTTACTCTAATATCTTTTAGTTACATATTCCGCGTGTCAGCGAGATAGCTCAAACGTCATCAACGCTACGTACTTAAGACGCGTCTCCCCCTTCTATAGCGCGTACCGTTCCTCCTTGGTTTCTCATTAAACATCGCCATCCACGATGTCGACAATGACAGTTTCAAAGCAGCCAGCGGCTACATTGTCGTCTGTGCCACAGCTTCCTATCCTGAACCTTCCGCTTTCAGTCAGCGCGTCACTGTCAACCAATTCTTATGAAGCTTTCATCCAGACATATAATTGTCCTACTGCTATGGTCAAAGCTTACGACATGCACCGTCGCACACGAAACCGGGACCGAAGGGCATTGCTCGATGCAAGCGGAGAAGTGGCGCCGGACCCGATTCTCAAGGGACTCGTCCTCGACAATCAGCCACCGGAGTATGATCCACGTAATTGCGTCACCGTATGGTGTCGTCCGACTAAACAGGTCGTGCAACTAGTACAGCAGATTCAGAGTATGCTTCGCAGTGTGGAACCCGATATCTGGCTTATGCCGTCTGAGAACTTACATATGACTGCTTTGGAAATTTTGCACTCAGCGGACGATGGCGCGGTCGAGCTGGAATTGCATCGATTAAAACCATATTTGAAGACGTTACTAGCACCACGTCCAGCGCCTGTGTTGGTCAAGCCGATGCTGAGTTTCGATCAAAGTGCGCTCGCTCTAAGTTTCTTGCCCGAGGATTCACCGATAGGGGACAGTGGCGATTGGTACACGTACCATCATTATCGGCTAGATTTGAACAATATCGTACAGCAGGCAGGTGTGCCTGTAGAGAGTAGATATCAGGTTCCGTCAGCTCATGTCACCGTCGCTAGATTTGTCAAGCCATTAGCAAGTAGCATGCAGCATTGGTTGGCTAAATTAGACGAGATCAATAACTGGCTAGAAAACGATAGAGGTAGGGACATTAGATGGGTTGTGGGTGATGAACGTGGCAACGAGTGCCGCTGCGGGCGAATTTGGTATGGTGGTGGCTGGTCGGAGGACATTGGCTCTTCAATTCAACAAGCTGGTGACGCACCTGAGAATGCATGGAGGGAGTATTAAACGGTGTATATGGTCATTTGGGTTTGCACTTTAACGGTCCTGTGAATGTTTTGATTGTTCTGTTAATTAGTAATAGTTGGAGTATTGGTGTTTTCATCGTTTGATGATATATGTCAGGCAAGTATCTATATTACTAGATACCTTTCTGTATAACGTTTTATTTGATATTTTGATTGTATTTATTGTGAATCTCTAAATCTTATTCTCCATTATGATGTCTGCATCAATGTCGAGCTGCTTCTCATGCTGTCGTATGAGCAGAAATCTCGACCATTCGCACATTGACTATACACCGCGCTGTGATTACATTATTATGCTGTGTGAACGGTGGTAATGCATCTCTGTGCATTTACGGAGGCTAATTTAGACGATGACGACGCCGTTACATCTTCGTCCATATGTCTTGAGTAAGCTGAGGTAGAGTCATCCATCGGACAGTCTGGTAAATCGTGCTTGACAGAAACGAATAACATAGCAATTACAATTCCGACGATTGCAGCTTGCGGGTTCTGTTCAAACAAGATCAGCGATGTCAGTGTTACTGCAGGATATATGTGCCGGATGCATTACACTGATTGGACTAGGGCTTTTGCTATTATGGCAAGAATGACCGATTAAGTGGCTGGCCCCGACACCCTGCCTGTATCCATCAAATTTAAGCGGAATCAAATTCTCCTGTCAAGCTGGTAGGTTTCATGCTACTCCAGGGACACAGTCTGCACGTGCAGAACCCCTAAGCAATCTGCAAAAGCTAGCGTTGGTTGGAACTCTATCTGCGCAAACAAGCGATGCTGTGCCGCTCAAGCTTTCGCTAAACTGGCGATCACGAAACTTTCATTCAGGTAATAGATTCATTCTATCAGCTAAACTATGCTCCCTGACTAGCCACTGTGCGCAGTTATTTGTAATCTACATTGCGAAAACTAATATCTGATAGTCTCAAGGAAATTGGGTGCGTAACGACGAACATTCGACAATGCTAAAATCTATTGATGGTACAATAGACGGTCTCGCAGTTAGCAAGACCAAATCTGTCAATACGCTGCGATATTCAATACTGCCTTAACATCTGTAGGCTAACTTACTTGAAGAAGCCAGATGTGCTCAGAAAATGTTGCTACGAGATCTCACGTAGTCAATTGACGATGGCTCGGCAAGTTTAGTACTGTGAGTAATTGCGACAAGTACGAAGCGCAAAGGATGAATCGTCAGTCATGACCACGTAAGTTACTGAAGAAAAATTTGGATATCTAGTGTCTCCATAATTTCCAAACGGAGCCTTTGATTTCCTGGCGATTCTCGCAGAGATAGCGGGGACTCGAGAGATGGCGGGGACTCGAGAGATGGCGGGCACTCGAGAGATGGCGGAGCGGCTGCATCGCCTCCCCGCCGCACGCCGCACGTCGGGGCGGTGCTTATGCATTGGTACATCACTATTTTCTCCCCACTGAGCCTTTCTCAGCGCCAATCTAAGATCGATGGACGCTATATTTGGAACCACTGTCTGAGCGGCGCCAACTGTGCCTGTCCCCGTTGTCGATATGGTGATTGCCAGGTGTACGGCTTGCCGACGTACACCAGAATGTACCTCAAGAAGCGCACCAAAGACCCTAGCCCACAGCATTGAAAGCTTAAACGCTCCGCGATTTGACATCCTCTCTCAAGCGTACGGGTAATGCACCTTCGATATTGGTATGACCGGTCAAAAATAATTCAAAGTAATTCCATCTAATATTTGCAGTGTATTTCATTACTTAGGAGGTAATTTGTGTATTGGACCTCTACGACAGCTCCCCGTTCAAATAATAGTCTATTTCTGAGTTTAACTATTTCTAGAGTACACTCTCAGCCGTGAAGCAAAGGGAAAGGGACAACGCCACTTTAGCCTTAGCGGTTAGACTAAGCTCCGTGACGGGTACGGCAATTTGTACACCAGACATCAATCAATCGGTCCCTCTGCCGAGTATTGCGCCCAGCTCACAGCCTGCGTACAATGCTTGTACTTGTTACAGGAAAAGCTCGAGGTCGAGTGATGATACAAATACGGGACTGATGCCGGCAGCACAGGTCCGTTATCGAGAACGGACCCAACTATCTTTTGGCCGCTTCAAGAAGAATAATCTTCGCTGGCACGGACGGCCTTCCATCGTTTTCACGTCCGCACTGTGCGCTTTTAGAACAGCTAATATGTTCCAAATATATGACGAATCTTTGAATGATACTGATGTCATGACGGGCAACTTTGCGACCGGTGCTCATGTAGATGGCTCGGTCAACGTCGCCTATCCCATCGGCGGCGAATATTCAGACGTCTCCATAGTACTGCCGGAATCGCCATCGAACTTCTTCACTCCAATGCAACCGTACAGCACATATCTACGACCGCATTCATACTCTGGACCAAGCTATCTTTCGAGATACAGACCAGCCGCTGAAAGTGACTATTCTGAAGTTTCTGACGATGAATTTGGCCAGACAACGTACATGAGCTACTCAGACTATGAACAAGATTTATCCGTTCAGCTCGAACCGCCAACGACTACGTGTCAGCTACGTCGCTCACATTCAATGTACACTGCTCGCGGCGCTCAACCGATGTACTCTCCAACTCCGGTTTCGGTTTCGCCAACTCTTTCACAAACATCGTTCGACGGCCAAGATATCGTCGCGGAAATCTCCGACGAGTCGCAGTCAGTCAACGTAGTTGACGTTGGGCAAGGTATTGCTTGGGACGTTAATGTGCCCTATGAGCAGATGCTTGTGTCTCCTGGGCAGCCTGTTTTGGTTCATCAGCAGCTAGCATCGCCGCAGATGCTGCCTGGAATGATGGACTATCCACTCATAATCCCGAACCAACATTTTTCCGCTCCTCAAATCGACCCGGAATCCTCGTTAATGCCTATGATGTTTGGAAACCAGAGGCAATCTTCTCTTCCAGGCCCTGCAGGGCAACCATTAACTGCGGCTCAGGTCTCACATCCGGTCACGATCATCTCAACTACTCCATGTCCCGCTACAACCACAGTGCCGTCACATTCCTCGTCAGTCGGAGCTGACAGAACCAGGCAAGGGGTGTCTATGACGACATGGCCAACGCAGAATCAAGACATAGATCGCAATGGGCGCAGGAGACGCGTGTATACAAAGACCCAGTTTACGTGCAGCCATTGTCCGCGAAAATTCAGCATTACTGATATAGAAGTCTACTGTCGCCATGTGGTGGAGAACAATATCCAGCGAGAGTTCAAGTGCCCTGTGCCTACTTGTCCTTGGCATATTATTGGATTCCAGCGCAAGCTCGAAAAGGACAGGCACTATACTCGGAAACATGGAGTCCCTCAGTATGAATGTAGATTCTGGGCCGGACGAGGCAAAGAGATATTTGAAGGTGGGGGTGTCTGCACGACACGCTGGCATGCGGACGCGGGGAATAGGACTAGGCATGAGCGAAATGTACATGGATATTACATCGCTACGCAACGAGGTCGGCTGTCTTCTTTGGATGAGGCTGAGATGGTGAAGGTAGACAAAGCCGTGAGGCGTTAGCTTTTATTATTACTTTTTTAGGTAGCATTGGTAGGCGCTTTGCAATTATGTTCGGTCGCAAGCAATCGCAAAAATAACTTGTCAGGCATCCGGCATCCATCATCGTCACCCGTTTTTTTGGTTTGGCTCGCAGACATTATCATCTGTCTGTCAGAGTTTAAGGCAAGACATTGTTTTATCCTCATATTGAAACTTGGCGCAAATAAGATGATACTCACCAAGGATAAGCACGTGATCTGCCATACGTACAGGAACAGAACAAGGGGGGGCTGTGCACGTGGCTGTGCCTAAGGGGTATGTACCCATCGCTTCTCAATGATACAAACCATGACTACTCGATGGTACGAACCTAGATAGCCTTCCTAGTTAGTTCTACAACATTTTTGTACTCCCTTTGTCTATATTGTTGTAGCCTTATCACGTCCTGTACTTGCCTGACAATTGACAGAAACTCTATAAATCAGTCTAGATGAGTCTTCAATCATCAAATGGATAGTGCAGCACATTGCGCAAAGCAGACAGCCTTCCCAAATAAGTAATTTCTTGACAAAACGCGTGCAGAGAATAAGAAACTCCATAAATATTTCCACTTAGGAGAGATGGATGGGAAAGAAATATATGGTGGTATCGGTGTGCGTACGCCCTAATTCAAGCAATCTTAATACGCAACGTTCAGAATTGTCTTAGCGTGCGGCACTTCACCACTAAATGTGGAGGCAAAATAAGGGTCTATGGGTTAAAGTGCAGCAAGGGCGATGGTTGATTATACTTGAGTACTGCGCCCTGACTGTCGGAGTAGAGATTCCAGATTTCAAATACGCACGCTCACGAGCTCACGAGCTTCTGCATTTCCATTCAAATGCACATTGTGCTCAACTTCTGCGGCTCATTGAATATTTTTTTTCGAATTTAATAGCTGTGTGCGTTTCACCTGCAATTGTTTCCGGTCATTCGACCCGTCCAGGACACCCGTTCGCATGTACAAGTCGATAAAGTCACATCCTATCGGCCAATACACATTTGACTCGTTTTTCTCGTCACAGTTCTGCATTCATGCCACTCTTCAGCAAATTCAAGAAACCAAAAGATCCAGCGGCGAACCATCGGCCTGTCCCGCCTCCAAACCTTCAGCCGCAACGAAGCTCTTTTCTTAGCACTAACAGTGTCCCTTCATTAAGTCCTTCACCCACAGCCAGTGTTCCACCGAGCCATGCATACATGCAAAATACCGATTACTCGAAATCGCCACAGGTGACTCAGATTTCAGGTCAGCCTGTAGAGGTTCCAGGAAATAGTGTTGTCAAGCCCTCACTCATAGTGGGAATTGACTTTGGAACTACAAATAGTGGTGTTGCATGTATGTATTGGCATGAATGATGTCTGCGTTGACTTAGTAGTATGCTAACTTGGACGGAAGATTCGTGGGCTACCGGTGCCGACGCAAAGGAAGTTGTTCTTTCCGAGTGGGCTGGTCTCGGAAACATGTCGCTGTTTAAAATCCCGACGGTCTTATACTACGACCGTTCTGGTGAAATTGTTGGCTGGGGTGCCAATACAGAGAACGCATTGTCGCCTGCGGGATTTCCTATCCCAGGGGTTATAAAGGTTCGTACCTTCATACTTTGTACGTTTGTGTTTGATAGACTGACATATAGTTGTTAGGCCGAGTATTTCAAACTTTTGCTGCAACGGAACTACAATCGCTATAACGACCTGATACGCAATCTTCCACTTCCGCCCGGGAAGACAGCTGTAGATGTGGCAGCAGATTACCTATCGCTTATTCGAATGACAATGCGTATGGAGTTGCAGAAAGCGCTAGGTGATAGATTTCTTCAAGAGGAGCAGAGTATAAAGTATTTCTTGACTGTGCCAGCAATTTGGGACGACGCCGGTAAAAGCGCGACTCGCCAGGCTGCTGTTCAAGCCGGTTTTGTTGATAGCATCAATGATCCGCGGCTGTCGCTTATTACCGAGCCCGAAGCTGCTGCTATTTATTGTGCGAAGCGTGGAGTTTTTGATTTGAAGTCGAACGATTCGTTCTTGGTTGTGGATTGCGGTGGTGGTACGGTTGATCTAATCGCATACGAAGTCGAAGACGAGAATCCATTTACTGTTCGCGAGTGCACTTCAGGTACTGGTGCTGCTTGTGGCTCCACAACCATCGACGCAAATTTCATGAAACTAGTCAGAGCAAGAGTACAAGCGATGAATGAGCTCGGACTTCTGAGTCCAGCGAAGGAGGAGAAGATCATGCGTCGTTGTCGTGAGGATTTCAGCAAGCGAATAAAACAAAGTTTTAAGAACGACCACGGCCCAGAAATAGCTATAGAAATTGGATTGGACATTAATTGTCCTCAGGCTCAAGTCGTGGAAGGGTACATGATATTTCAGCCGGCACATGTCCTAGCAGCGTTTGAGCCTAGTGTGAAAGCTGTGATTGGACTAGTACGAGACCAGATCGCTTCCGTTGAAGCTCAGCACAAGCGACTACAGGCTATTTTGGTTGTAGGTGGCTATGGCGCTTCAACATACCTCTTTGAAACTCTCAAGAACCAAGTGCCGCCTGCATATAGCAGAAGGATTCTCCGTCCTATGGATTCGGTGTCCGCTATTGTTAGAGGCGCTGTCGTCACTGGTATCTACGAAAGAGTACTGACGTCTCGTGTTTGCCGAAAGCACTATCTGATGATGACCTTACAGAGATTCCAGCCTGGTGTACATCCTGAAGAATATAGAATAAAGGCTCCGGACGGTGGCTATCGATGCAAGAACACTCGAAAGATTTTCCTTCAGAAAGGCCAACGCTTGGTGATTGGAGAACAAGCTAAAGTTGAGTTTTTCCGACAAGTACTAGTCGATGCTCCGCGAATTTTTGAAGATACATTATACACTTGCGACGAAGATCGGTGCCCCGAGTTCACTACCGACCCAGCCATCAAAATTTTTGCCGTCTTGACAACTGACCTTTCACATCTACCTGTAACTGAGTTCGAGAGTTGCACAGGGACGAATGGCGAGCCATTTTATAAAATCCATTTCGACGTTGTGTTGACTCTGGACGGAGGAAACGAAATGCGCGCAGAATGGCTATTTAAAGGGAAGGTCATGGGTCATGTGCGGACCAAGTTTAGTTAAGTGGGTCAGTGTTTGGGTCGTAAAAGTTGCATTTGATTCCGACTCTCAACACTTTGAATTCGAGTTTCGCTGATTATTATTTTATTTTTTGCTTCACACTTGGTTTATCCATTATATATAATTTATCGGAGTAGCGCTGTGTTTCTGGATTTTTGGTTAACATTCGGGTCTTTAAAGTATGCATGTGTCTATTATACTAATTGATATAGCTTGTATTTAACAAAATTGTAATTGCGCACCCTAAGACTGGCCTTGGTGGTCGTCAGTTCGCGCGCATTCATTGTTTAACTAGTGGACACGTATTCCTATTTTCGTTGCCCGCTAGATTCGCTATTGTCAAGTCATGCGTCCTCCTATTGTTCAATTGTTTAGTTCGTCCCGCATATTCCGTATCATTCGGTCAGGAATATCAGGGCGTCCTTAAACTTCGATGATGTTCTGAGATTGAGTACATTTCTATCTGAATAAGAATGTCATCAACTGTTGTGCGATCTCTAGGGCTGTTACGAATATTCGTAATTGCGAATATTATTTGCACAAATATTCGCTGCGAATAACTATTCGCAAAAGTTTGGGTTGCGAATAAAACCTGCGAATATTATTCGCAGCAAATTTGGATTGCGAATAAATTATTCGCCAAAACTTGCGAATACAATTTGTAAAATCATTTATTGACTAGTTAATTTTATATATATATATTGATGTTCCGTTCAGTTGCGCGTTGCAGGAAAAACTAAATTAATTGTACC
>JAJLTN010000553.1:129749-157615 GCA_030568215.1 Lipomyces kockii | reverse complement strand
AGCACTTATGTACGCCAGCTCTGTATATGATAGTCGGGCAGTCAACTACTGCTTATATGCATCCTCTAGTAGCATTAGAATCCGCATAGTCTCAGCCTTCATGGAGTATCTCCGTACCCCAAGTACGTCCCTCCCCGCATTGAATAATCTCTCAACTGAGACTGAGGAGGCCGGTATTGCTAAATCCCTGGCAGCCGCAGCCATGCGAGGGAAATCCTTGCTATGGACCCTCCACCAGTCGCATAGCCAATTCGGATCTTCCATGTCATTGGCCTCAACGCGGGCGCTGTTAAAATACCGATCAATGTCAGATAGTTGAGGCTGGCCTTGAGGTTGTAGTCTCTGTAACATCCTGCTGCCAAGTTGTTGCCTCTTATGACTTTGCTCTTCTGGAGGTTGTGCGATAAGTGGTTCTGCAGTTTCAGGGTAATCATGGTGAAGGTTGTCACACAGGGCTTGTAGAATCTTCCCACTAGTGTACTCGTCGTGCAATTCATATTGGAGAAGGTCTCCTTTCACACGGGGATCCAGGATCAGTGCCGTGCAATATGTATCCGACGCATCCATAAAAGTGTAGTACTTCATGTACTTCTTGATGCCCGCTTTGACAGCACTCGTAATATCCGCCTCGAGATCTGCATAGTCTTCCTTTCGCTCAGCAACATCATGCAATAAGTCATGCAGCTCGTAGTATACTGGTACGGAAAGACTAATCTGCGGCTTTTTCTGTGATACGAACAAGGTGAGTTCATTGAAATTTGAAAGAACACGGTGAATTTGGGAAAGCCGTTGCTCACTTACTGAGAACGGAACAAAGTCTGTCTCATAGTGGATGAACTTTTCAAGCTGGCACCTTGACTTTGAAGCATTAGCCTTATGTCAGATGGACCTCTAGGGCTAGTAGCGTACCTGCAAAGTATCACTTAACATTCTAAAAGTCGAATTCCATCTCGTATCAACGTCATACTCGATGAACTTATCAGGCAGATTCATGCGCTTGCAGTTGTCGTTTCATGCCTGCCTGCGTTGAGGACTTCGGTGGATCCAGAGAGTTATGATAAAAAGTCTTGCAAGTGGTTCAAAGGCCCGAAGAGACTGGTGTTCTCCTTCATCAAGGTTATTTCTGTGCTCCGTAGCTGAGAATCGTTTTAGATCTACTCTGTTCCTCCAGTTAGAGCTAGGTCATTGCGAAATGACCTCGACGCCATTATTTGTGCCACCTTATTACGCTGTGATATTCATATCGCTAATTCCCGAGCATAGCGACGAGTATGGCGAGACTTCGAATGAGATATATGAGCTTGCGCAAGGACAACCCGGATTTTTAGGTGTGGACTCCGTGCGAGACGCTGGCGGACAGGGGGCCACAATCAGCTATTGGCGGACGGAGGACGATGTTTCAAATTTTCGCAAATTAGCGACGCATCGCCATGCGCAACAGAGGGGACGAGAGACCTTTTATGAGCGGCGAAGAGACTGGTGTTCTCCTTCATCAAGGTTATTACAGATAGCATCAGCTTCTTCTGTATTACCAGACTTGAGAGCAACAAGGATATCCTTAACAATGAGGTGGATGATATGAGCTAAACAGCGCACATAACTTCCTAAACCACAGAATAAAGGGTTTGTCTCGCACTTCTTCTGCAGACTTTGGGATAGCTGTAACACCATCCGCTCGTTGTTACTAGCATTGTCGCCAGTGATCGATAGCAGTTTGCGTTCAAGATCCAGTTCTATAAGCACTGCTTCGACTTCTGCAGCCAAATTCTCTCCACTATGTGGTCCATGGATCTCCTTGAACTCTAAGACTTTCTCTCGATGTTCGAATTTCTCTGTGAGCCAGTGGCCAATGATACCGAGGATTGGGAGGTTATTCTTGCTGGTCCACACATCAAGGGACAAAGCAATTGTTTTGCATGTAGCAGAAAGTTCCTCTTTCAATTTAACACGTTGGAAGTCGAAATCTTCCATAAGACGGTGCCGGAGTGTTTGACGAGAGGTAAATGGAAGTGAGATTCCCGGCATATCCTTGAATATTGCCGGAACGCCGGCGATTCAACGACTGTAAAGGGTTGCTTGCTGCTAATAACCCAGCGAAGGAGATTCTTTTCCAGAAGCTCTTGAAATGTGAGTTTCTCCTTATTACCCCAGAGGCTAACAATAGTAGACTTTGGGGCAGCAACAGCGGGCTCACGAACACCAGGCGGTAGGATCCCGTGCTTCTCCTTCAAATGGACCCGAATATTAGTGGTAGAGGTCTGCCTTTTTGAGTCTGTTGTAGACCAGTTGCATTGTTTCCCAGTGTCCTTGTTGATCAAAGTACACCGGATTTCTCGATCAGTGAATCTCTTCTTTTTGTTCCTCTTTTCAGTCCATTCATTAGGAAACTCTCTTGTCTGAAAATAGCCCCACAACCAGTCAGTCTTCTGGCGAGCTGGGTCGGCAATTTGGGAACTGGTAGCTGTGACTGGAGGCTGAGAGCCTGATTCTGAAGGCAGTACCTCATCGTCTGGAACTTCAACACAAGAATTGATGTCTGCACCGACTGCCGATTGACCGAGAGAGTGAGGTAGAGATGATGGGCCCGGATCTTCTGGACCTTGGGTTGCTGGAGGGCTGGAGATCCAGTCTTCAGACTGTGCATCGCTCTCATAGCCGTCATTTAGAGCGAGGTAGTTTTGACGGTTTCCATGAGTCTCCATCGCCATTTGAAAAGACTGAGGTCGGTAGGCGAATCTACGTTGAGAGGGCCGTAGGGCAAACAGTTAAATATACTGATATTTCAAAAAAAAGGAGTCGTTAAGGAGACACGGAACCTGGGAGCGGGACTCCCCTTTTATCATATGATTCTCTACAATCGCCCGCTGCCGCGGTTCATCTGTGGAATGCTACGTGAAATGCGAAGGCGATCTCGGGTTGCGCGGGCGCGGCCGAGCAGATCCCTTGCCGTAGCCTTCTACAATAGGAGAGGATTTAGAGAATTCCTAAGAAAAGGGCTAGGACGATCTTTGCCGTAGCCTTCTACAATAGGAGAGAATTTAGAGAATTCCGGAGGAGGAAGTTGTTGATCCAGCAGGAAGCTATGTAGCTATTGCCTAATTAGGCAAGTTTCTAGCTCAATTTAGCTATGTCACGTAATAAATTACGAATAACGAATAATTCGTTATTCGTATTCGCATACTTTAATCTTGCGAATAAAATTTGCGAATATTATTCGCACCGTTTGTGACTGCGAATACGAATAACGAATATTGCTGAAATCTGCGAATATTTGTATTCGCAACAGCCCTAGAGACCTCAATATCGCATATTAAGTTATTTCATAAAGAGATAATAATGATGAGCTCCGTGTGTTAATGCTTAGGTAAGAACTTTATCTGATGATGTCATCATTACCGTCGTAGCCTTTCACGCCGAAGGCAAAAATTCCACCAGACATATTGTCCCAGTGTCAAATTATATCCACCACCTCTTAATATTCATCTACACAGCATTGAATACGCCAGGCATACTGATAGGCGACAACAGGCCGTGATAAACCGGATACGTGATTATTGCACCAACTTCGTGAACTGCGCCGAACACCGAAATGACCGTTGTGGAAATCACGAGCGAGTCTCATTTCAATGAGCTCACCACCTCCCTTCCGTCTGCCACGCCAATCACCATTTCATTCCATACACCGTGGTACGTTTTAAATTGATATCATCGTGAGTATTTGCAGGATCTAACGCGTTATGACAAGGGCTGCTCCATGTACACAGATGAACGCCGTGTTCAGTTATCTGTCCACACAGTACAACAACGTCACCTTCCTGTCTGTAGATGCCGAAGCGCACCCCGAAATCTCGGAGACGTTCGACGTATCAGCAGTTCCTTTCTTCGTCCTCATCAAAAATGGAAAAGTCATCAGAGAACTATCAGGCGCTGATCCCAAAGAACTGTCAGCCGCGATCCAGGAATTATCTGGGCAGCAGCCCGTCGTAGCGCCCACGGCAAATGTCGAAAACGATGCAAAGGAGGAGACGACTGCAGAAGAGGACTTGAATGCGAGATTGGCTAAGCTTGTCAGTGCGGCGCCTGTTATGTTGTTTATGAAGGGAACTCCTGCCGCACCGCAATGTGGATTCAGTAGGCAGTTAGTCGGCATTCTTCGTGAGAGCCAAGTTCGGTGAGTCAATCTCGAATTCTATTTGCTCCAAGCATTTTCAAAAGTAAGGAAATCTAACTGTATCAACAGGTTTGGCTTCTTCGACATTCTTAAGGACGACACAGTTCGGCAGGGTCTCAAGCAATTCAGCGAGTGGCCCACCTTCCCACAACTGTACGTCAACGGCGAGCTCCAAGGCGGTCTGGATATTGTGAAGGAGATACTGGCAGAAGATCCGAACTACTTCAAGAATCTTCAAACAGTTTAAACTGGCTTGAAAATATAGCAGCATCTCGAGTTTTGTGGTTCTTCCTTTGTTCAAGCACTATTATTTGTAATTTGTATAATCTGGCGTGCATATTTTGATTTATTGCTCTTTTTTGAATTTGTATTATTATGTTGTATTGATAGATGCTTGTAGCAATGCGCCCTTGGGGTTGGAAATATGATCAACATCAAAATAACTTTATTGCCGTATACGTGTCTTCTGCGCATTATCTCATGCGATATATATATCTGAAATTTATTGGAATGGTAACTTTATAATATATTTACATGCAAACGTTTGATGACGCAAACTTGAAAATCCGAAACCCAAAATACCGAACGCATGAGCACATTCCCTAAAATACTGAAACTCATAATTAATCCGAAAAACTTTCCTCGATATCGTCCTCTGAAAGCATCAAACTCGAAATGCTACCATTAAGCAATGCATCATTTATTGGGTTAAATTGGTCTGACTTGCTCTTACTCGATGTTTCGACATCGTCGTCATCAATATTCAAAGTAAACCCATTGTACTGGCCGCCTATTCTGCGCACCTGATCATCTTTCTTGATTAACGCCTCCCAGAACGCTGTGCATCGCATATACATAACTGCGGTCTCCGACATGCTCATCGCCCCGCCACTTACGTCGCCGCTGACTCCAAGTTTAGTGAACGCGCAGTACCGAGCTACGTCCGTCAGGACATCTTGCTGTCGCTTGAACAATTGGTAGCCAAGTGGCTTGCACATGGAATACGCGGAATTGCCGCTGCGTGACGTGAAACACGAGCTTGGTTTGCGGTCATGCCTCTTTCCAGATGCAAAATCCTTAATGGACACGTTTTGACGGGTAACAGGTCGACGCAATCCGCACATTAATCCTCGGATGGCAACATGTGCGCCTGATGTCCCACAGTCAAGTAGTATACCTTCTCCTGTTCCTTCGGACGCATTGTGACGACCGAACATGCGAGAGAATGCTTGCGACGAAAGTAGTATATCAGAATCTGACAATGCTGCAGAACAAGACACTAGTTCCTCCGTATCCGCGCATGATCCCGGATAGTTCTCAAACAAGGTTGGAACAAGAGAACTTATCGGAATAGCTTGCAACACTGCATCTTCGACTGGTATGTCGCCCACACTGTCAGGCTTGTTGTAAAGCACTTTCCCCACTGCTTGAAAATAAGCCAAATACGTTTCGCGCCCTATTGGCATGTACGCACCACCCGTAGTTGCCCACCATTGCAGTGCGTTGATACCGGATCGCACATCACCTAACTGCGCCAATTCTGTAATAATTCTATTTATGCCTGCCGATATAGTAGTCACCTTTGAAGAAGATTTCTTGATAGAAATCAGGCCTTCTTTAGTAGCAATATCACGAAGAACACGGCTCATTAGAGTCTTATTGACGGGGTTAAACTGTATCCGTGCCATACGAGGATGTGCCATCAGATCCCTACCGAGGATATGCTGTGACGAAAATGATGAATCAGACCCCACATTCAGATCGTCCCTAGCCTCGATTTCAGAAATCACAAAAACCATCGGCGGCGAAGACGGTATGTCGGAACATACATATGCCTCTATAGAATCAAGAAAATATTTGCGAGCTGCGTGAGAAGTTGTGAGAATGCTTGGAAAATCTTCCAGTAGAATAATACGATTGCGTCTGGTTTCAAGAGCAAAGGATCTGAGGTCGAAAACTTCTTCATCTGGATACTCGTTATGTGTTGTTGTAGATGCAGCGGACCCAAACTGCTGGGCTTTGCTCAAGAAATCAGAGAACATGCTCGAGAATGTCACAAATCCTTCGCCCGGCTCGGATACCACGGGCGTAGAAGGATTTGTCCATTCTATTATGTCGAAATTCATCTCGCGTGAAAGAGTATTCAATGCTGCAGTCTTTGAAGTGCCCGCCGGTCCGGCTAATACAAGGGCCCGCTAAAGCAAACATGAGTATCATTAAGTCAACAAAGAGGATTGGATCTACCTGCTTCAATCGGCCCGCGAATACATCACTAAGCCACTCTCGTACATCTTCATATTTGCGCTTATGCAATGCCAATGATGCGTAATCTGTTGGCGAGTATTTCTCTACCCATAGCTCGTTCATGTGGCAATGTATAGGAGGGGGCGATGTCCGCTTCGGATCCATCTGTGCAACCAACGTTCCTACTTGCGGAGACGAAGAGAACGTGAGAGTACCTTGAATCGCAGACTGTGGTCTTGCAGAAGGTCTAAATGTCGGACCTCGTTGACTATCCAGATGAGCGGACGCGGGCTCATTGCCAAAAGCGCTATTCAGTCGCGATGCTGTACGGGAAACTATTTCCGTTGACTCGGTCTCGGAATCGTCATCTTCAATTGGGTCATAGTCGGACAGGTCATCGTCAATTGATGTCGCGTAAGTATTTCCAGTGTCATTCTTCATTCGTCCAACAGACGGACAACTTAACGCCGACTGTGCTGATTTCTTGACCGATTGCGCAGATTTCGATTTCCTAGCTTGCTGAGCTGATGCAGTTGAATTCCAGTTTGTAGTCTTTGAGAATGTCAATGTTGTCTGTCGCGTTTTGGACGATGTAGGACTTGTAAGAATGGCGTTCGCTGATGCTGTCTTTCTCACAACACATCGTTTCGTGTTCTCTAATCCTTGTGACGTCAATGGCTTCGACTTTTTGACAGGCAGGTCTGTCTCATCGCTGCCGATTACTACAACTGTCTGTCTGTCGTCATCTTCGTCTTCGTCGGGAAACTCGAAATCAAAATGATCTTCGCCGCGAGCCGATTTGGTTGCGCGCTTGGAAGTTGCTCGAGATTGTGTCGTACACGGGGCACTGATCAGTAGTGGAGATGGCGATCGTCGTCTCTTTTTCCGTGATGGAGGCATTCCGTGGTCACAGGCTGCGAAACGCGAAGTTGCGGTGATAGTGTGAATGGCTTGCCTTGGTGAAATCGCGTTCAGGGGTGCTCAACGACGCTCTTGTCCCGATGAAGTCCCAATCGCACAAACGTTTCTCTTCATCTCTACAACTCATTGTCCCTTATTAGCGAACCACATTGGATTGGTAATCCACATACAAAAATGCTTGTAAGGACGGTGTTCCGATGTTTATCTGTGTAATAATATCGTCTAATGAGATCGCAGTTCAAACCATGGCTAGACGTTCCGCCACCTCGACACGAACTCCACGACGATTCTTCATCAGATGAAGACCAGCATTTCGAATCAGAAGACGAAGATAACGAACTCAAGCCACAAAACCCTCCCAGACAAGATCCAGGATCAAGTATTCAAATAAATGTACTAATAAGCGATTCAGTCAAACAACTACTCATCGCGTCTCCATCGTTGGAGCCGACTCTATTGGCTCTAGGAGACTCAGCCCAACGTGGGTCGATCTCTGTATTGTCGTCGTCATTCGATCAGACAGTTCTTATTATGTATATGGAGAGACATAACTTTCACTGGATCAAGCTTCCCCAGATTCCTCCCAACCTATGCTATCCATTAGCGCAAGCTCTGTTTGAAGACTTACGCCCAGACGTAACTGTCGGACTTGTTCCTCTTTTCGTTGATCCAGACAGGCCAGTCCGTGTCCTGGCGACATCGGACTTAAAACTGGATATTTCAGATGATCTAGTGTTACCGCCACCTCATTTCATAACTGGGATCTTCGCTGCAATAATGTCATATGTGCGCTATCGCTTTGCTGTATATATGTTACACGACGATACTAACACTTATTCCTAGGCGGAGATAATTCATTCCAAGGCCGTCGCATTAGTCACGAACGCCGAGGGAGTTCCGGATCATGAGTTTGTTGAAGAAGAAGCCTCAGAGGATTTAGTTCAGCTTCTGCCGAAGATTATACGAAGCACTGAAGATTGGAAGATTGATCTATTTACACTACGTCGTTTCCATGTTCGGTCAACGGCCATGTATGTATAAAGTTATCTGCTCTTGTATATGTATCAACAATGAACTTTGTATTCAACGAAATCACTAAGAACCTACACTCCCGTAATCTGAAACACGCATGGAATCTATATTACAGAAAAGCAAACCCAAATATTACTCGTCCATCAAGTCCTGCGTCGCCCCAAGGGCAGCCTTCATGGCATCAGCGTTTTTCGTGGGCGGCGCACCCGTCTCGTAAAAATTCAATCTCTCTTCAACCTGCTTCTTTAGCACTTCGCCGAACTTAGTCGTGGGAGTATCGGTGAAACTGTCAATTCTGCTAGCGATAGAGCACTTGTTGGCCAAAAATCGTGATATCCGACCCTTGTTCTTCTGGGCAGCTTTGCCTATATATGATGAGTGGTAAATCAAACCATACTTGGGAGTATTGCCCTTGGTCTTCAGTGCTCTGAACAAGGCTTTCTCGGCACCCAAAATCTGAACAGTAGAAGCAGGATACTTGGATAGATTAGTCAAGCTACCAGCATGCGAAATCAATCTCGCGCCAACAACTTCACCAATCAATTCCGAAAGGTTGGGGGCGACAGTGTTCATCTTCTCAACGAGGTATCCATAAAGCTGTTTGCGATAGTCGGCAAGATTGACGGCTTTTTGAGCGAACGTGACAACATTGCTCATGTCTTGTTCTGAAATATCTTGGCCCATACTCACGCGAGCGGCGTCGATTATGCTCTGAGCTATTCCCGCATCGTCGTTGACCAGAGCGGCTAGGTCATGCAGCGAACTTTCGTTGAGGGAAGCCTTGTCTTTGATGAACAGGATCAACTTGGAATATGTGTAGTTATCACTGACAATCTTGAACAGCTCCGGGAAATGCCACGAATACCACTCTCTGCTTCGAGTCAGCCGCCGACACTAAATATGCAACTGATCATCGTACCTAACTCTCATAGAGAATGTGTTGACATCTTTATCCAGCTGATCCAAAAGTGCAATAGCCTGAATGATGTGGTTATCATTCTTTTGCACACTAAACTGGACTTTTGATCTCGAGTATGCGTGACCCAAACCAAGCTGCGCTCTCTCGATATCGCCCTCCTGAAGCTGCTTCAGAAGTTTCGTTCCGTGAAGTCGGATTCCGCGCAAAAGATCCTGAACGACTTCTGACGTGTCACATTCGATTCCTTTCATAGACTCCCTGATTCCGCTAGCCAATTTAAGATCCGACACGCCAAGGACAATCTATATTACGTATCAGATTGTGTGTTATTCGCCTACTTAGACAGAAATATTGCCTTACCTTCTTTTTCTTCGATCGCTTAGGTAAATTCAATTCTAGGAGGTTCTTGAGGTGCTCGTTCACGGTTCCTGATCTCCGTCAGCTGCCGCTGAGTTGTACCTAACATATGAACTTACCTTCCGCAACGTCGTTGGCATTCTCCAGTGCATGGGCAGCACCCCTTTGCCGAAGTTAGCACTAAAATAAACTCAAGAAATATAGAATCTCCTTTAGCAAATTGTGCTTACTTGAAAGGCGCAAAACTGACAAGCTTGACAAACTTGCCAAACTTCGCCAGATCAGTCGCAGATTCCTGTACTTCCTTCAAGCGCGAGCCAATAGTCTCCGGCTGAAGTGTGACTTCAAACAAAGCATAGCCAGTTGGCTCCTCAAACAGCAGGTATTGAACGCCACTGGACATATCTCTTGGTGGTTAAGAATAAATTTTAAGGACTTCGGTCAAGAAATGGTGAACTGTTTAATCTGGGAAGAAAATTTACCCTTTGAATGAGGTGAGCCGCAAACATTTTCGGGTGACATTATCCGCAAAATCGTCGTTGCGCTGAGACGTAATAAAATTCACAGTTTCGACACACACCGAAAAATAGAGAACGCGTTTCTCGCGTCAAACGGCAAGATTGGATTAAGTCTACTCTAACCTTGCGGTGACATTTTTGTTACTCCTTTGTCTACGATTGCTGAATTGTTTATCATCATCCTCTCTTATATTTTGTGAACGATAATGTCAGCCGTGCAACTTCTAAATCCTAAGGCAGAATCTCTGAGAAGGAATCAGGCGCTGTCAGTGAACATTAATGCTGCGCGAGGCCTTCAGAATGTTCTGTCAAGCAATTTGGGCCCCAAGGGTACCATTAAGATGTAAGTCTTTTCCTGGTAATCTGTGCAATATGAATTAAGTAATGTGGTTTAGGTTGGTTGATGGATCGGGCAATATCAAATTGACTAAAGATGGAAAAGTGCTGTTGTCAGAGATGGTATGGATTTAAATCGGTTTAGAGATTGTGAAAAACCTATATATTAATTGTCATTACAGCAAATAACGAATCCTACAGCAGTCATGATTGGTAAGTTCAAGTTTAGAGAATGCCGTTCGCTAGATTGATGACTGACTCCGAGATAGCTCGTGCTGCTACTGCCCAGGATGAGATCACAGGAGATGGCACCACCACAGTTTGCTTACTTGTCGGCGAGCTTCTAAAGCAAGCTGAGCGTTATATAGCTGATGGCCTTCATCCTAGACTACTGACTGAAGGGTTTGAGTTAGCGAGAAAGGAGGCTCTTAAGGTACTCCCGATTTCGAGACAATCCGATAAAATGACTAGCATCATTAACGTTATCAAATAGTTCCTCGACTCGTTCAAAATCGAGAAAGAGATGGATAGAGAGCTTCTCCTTGCCATTTCTCGTACGTCATTGACTACCAAACTAAACCACAATTTGGCGGAGGCAATAACTCCTATTGTCACTGATGCTGTGTTAGCGATTCATAATCCTCCCGAGCGAGTGGATCTTCATATGATTGAAATTATGAAGATGCAGCACCAGTCAGCTGTTGAAACTGCATTGGTCAGGGGCTTGGTGTTGGATCACGGAGCTCGGCATCCCGATATGCCCAAGCGAGTGGAAAATGCATACGTCTTGACTTTGAATGTTTCACTTGAATACGAAAAGAGTGAAGTCAATTCCGGTTTCTTCTACAGCAATGCCGAACAGCGTGAGAAGCTCGTGGAGAGTGAGCGAAAATTTGTGGACCAAAAGCTGCAAAAGATTGTCGAACTCAAGAATGAAGTTTGCGGGCTTGACAAATCCAAAGGATTTGTCATTGTCAACCAGAAGGGTATCGACCCCCTGTCTCTTGATGTTCTTGCCCGAAATGGTATCTTTGCCCTTCGAAGAGCTAAACGACGCAATATGGAAAGATTGCAACTTGTTTGCGGCGGGACTGCGCAAAACAGTGTCGACGACCTGTCACCTGAGGTTCTTGGATTTGCGGGTCTGGTCTACGAGCACACGCTGGGCGAGGAGAAGTATACATTCATTGAGGAAGTGAAGAATCCCAAGAGTGTCACGATTCTCATTAAGGGACCAAACGCCCACAGTATGAATCAGATTCAAGATGCCGTCAGAGATGGCCTCAGAAGTGTAGTCAACGCCATGACGGACAAATGTGTAGTTCCAGGTGCAGGTGCATTCGAAATCGCGTGTGCTAGCTATCTCAGCGGTGACTTTCTACACAAAGAGGTGAAGGGGAAATTGAAAGCCGGCGTTCAAGCCTACGCCGACGCGTTACTAGTTATCCCCAAGACGTTAGCGACCAACGGCGGATTTGACATTTTGGATACTCTGTCTGCTTGTCAGGATGAGTTTGCCGATGGTCACGTAGTTGGCATCAACTTGTCGTCTGGTGAACCCATGGATCCGACTATTGAAGGCGTATATGATTCATTCAGAGTTCTACGAAACGCTGTTGCTTCTGCGACGTCAATCGCTTCGAATCTCTTATTATGTGACGAGCTATTGAAGGCCGGACGATCGTCATTGAAACAAGAACCTGCAGAGTGAAAAATGTAGATATATATATATATTGCTTACAGCATGTACATGAGTCAACTAATGAGATGTCGAGTTCTGTATCTCTCCATACATTGTATAGTTATGTCATTTCATTTAATTAGACGTCCGTCAATGAATCTATCGCCTACTACTGTACACGTTTATGTCTGATACAAGATACATGGTGCTATTGCTGATCTCTCAGCAGTCACTTATATACCGCAAAGAAACCCATTATAAAACAACCTAATAAAACACAGGAAACCTAGTTTCATGTTGCAGCTGACCAATTAATACAAACCAAGACAGTGAATCAATACCATTAATAATAATATCAGTGTTTATATAACGAACGTCAACCTACTCTGGAGCGTTCGTAACCGGTGATGGGCGCAGGAAAGGATGCGCTTCCGTGTTGAACACGTAGTCGTCCCTATTCCGATATTAGCATCCTGCAATTGAACCCATATCGTGAATACAAAGAGCTTACAGTGAAATCAGACTAGGATCCGCGAAGAGTAGGTAGGCATACTTCAAAGTTTCCGCCATCCAGAAACTTTCCATCTCATCCATATGTCGACTGTGCATATTATCCGTGACGTCCGAAATCGCCGAAAATGCAGTCGCTGTCCGGCAGTATTTATTTATGGCACTGAACATCTGCCATCCCTTATCTTGCCATTCCTTATCGCCAGTGACTCGGTACAAGATAAATATACTTTCAAGAGCCTCGGGGCGTAGCAGGTACCGCCCGTCTTGAGAAAGAAAAGATCGAGGCTGATCATACCATCCACCGACCTCCCATCGATCTGTGTCGTCCTCAACTAGCCCCTGAGCTGGTTTAGCTTGAGCATCTGGAACGGAGGCTATACGTCCATTCGCCTCGTCTTTGAGACCCGCGCCCTCGTAATCGCGAGGAGATACGGGTCCCACTTCAGCACCAGCAACGGCTCGGTCCCTTGACTTCATTGCAGATTGTTCCGGCGCGTCATTGTTCCTATCGTGTGCAGCTCGTTCAGTTTGTTCATTGGTAGTTCTAGACTCTGCTGCCCGAGCGGGACCTTCAGAGTCGAGCTGAGAACGCTTATAATCTGCATCTGGAATTTCGACACCGGATCCAGGTCCGCGCTGCGGGGCAGCGACCTCAACCAAATCGTTGTGAGCTGGGGTCTCGCTCTGTGCCTGGTATTGAGGCGCGTCCACAGTCCCTGGCGTCTGAGTCGTCGACTCGGTTCGCCGAGCAGTAGTTTCGATGGCATCTTTCATTTGGTCTCTTGTTTGAAAATCGTCCAATGGCTCAAACTGTGGTTCGCGTGAGACAATATTTACCGCAGACCGCTGCAATTCTTCAGTAGTGTGCTGCGATAGTCGCTCTGTGGCCTGCTGGGAAAGCCGTTCAGCAGCAGCAGACCTCTGATAGTCGGTACCAAGAACAGACTCGCCTTGAATTGCAGGAGCACCAGTGTTACCTTGAGAGGAAGTATCTGCAGGCGGTGTTATCGCAACTTGAACAGGAGCATCTGTCTTAGCTTTGGCTTCCTCAGTTAGAATTTCTACGGAATGCTCTGGACTCATCCCTGGCCCCGAATGACTCACTCCAGAGGCAGGATACTCTGTAGTCTGTTTCTCAGGTACGGGCTCTTCATTCGGGACTGCTCCCATAGGTGCCTGCACTTCGGTCTGAGTAAATTGCTCGTTTGACTGCGGAGCATCGGAAAATGCCGAGACGGCTTCTTTTTGAGCAAGAGTTTCTGGAGCAGGAACCAGATCCTCCTGAGTAACAGTCTCCCCCGACGACACACTGTCGACATGACTTTCTGCAATAGGCGACCCTTCCTCAGGAATAATTTGGAACTCTATGATTTGCAATTAGGATAGTGCAGAGAAACTAAGTATTTTTTACTAACCTTCAGGAACCACGACATTACTTTCCTGTCTTTTCTTCAGCCTTCTGTTCCTGAGCTGGCTATCTGTTTGCGTCTGTCTCTCTCTGGGATCGACCCAATGACACGCATCGCTAGAACAATGCCCAACATGGAAGTTCTCCGGCATGATCCCCGTCCTCGTCGCATTATACGCCCAATAACAACCATCAGCCAGCTTCGCCCCAATCTTGATGTCATCCTGTAACTCCAAAGCACGGCTACCGAGCGCGTACATGCCGCCCAAGAAACAGGATAAATGCGTCATTTCGTAATCTTTTGTGATTTCACCATGGGGACCAATTACCACGTTCCCTGCAAACAAAATATCTGGATCGCCTTTGACCATGGGACGGTAAAGGAGGTTACTCTTGATGGACGCCGAAGTGGTTTCGTAGAGGGCCTTGTATTGGCCGACAGTGCCGCCAAGTAAGAGGTGCTGCTTGACTAAGTACTCGTATGCCGAGTCACCCAAGGCACCCGCAGAGAATTTTCTGGTAGTATGATCGCGGACTAACTGTGTAAGTACTTGTTTTAATCTTTAGTCACCAAAATATCCAACATACTGCTCTCAGTAAGACCCTTGAGATTGACACATTTCGGGTCGGGCTTAGCAGGTGGAATCACAACATCCGAATCAGGCGGGCTTAGTTCGCTTAAAGTCGTCGAGCGCACCTGACCGTCCTTGTTTTCTTCCAAATTGAGCTGTCTCTTCACAAGCTGCTGTCTAGAAGGTGTAGCCTCTTCATCAACAATCGCTTCGGCTGCCGCATCATTGATCTTATTCTGTAACTGCTGCGATGGCCTAATGGAGTCCGACGACCCATCCTTTGGAATTCGAAGGGGTGGGGTTGAACTGCGTTGCCCGATTACAGATTGACCGTTTTCATCTTCTTCCGTTGTGCAGCCAGAGATGTCCATGCGAAGTGGCCAGAGTCCGGGTATCGGCGAGGACGACAGCGAAGCTTCGGCTTGGTCCATAACACGCTGAATGACGCTGTAGTATGTCTGATTCTCCGTCAGCTGAGCGAGACGAGTGAATTCAAGCGATAGCGAGGCAAATTGAGCAAGGACAATATGCTTTCCAGCACGTAGCTTGAGATCGCGATGAGCCAATTGGGGATCATAGAACAAGACAGGCATGCCGTTCGGTGTGTCGAAAGCACCAACGAGCAGATCAGCCAACTCCACCGCCTTGTTCAAAAATACAGGTTCACGGCCATTGGAAAGATCATAGGCGCTGATAAGGCCCCCTAGATAGCGGATGACAGTCTCAAAGACAGGAATATTATGCATATTACTCTTGGTGAAGTCGATAGAGGCAACAAACTTCTTTGCAACTTCAAGCTCCGAGGACAAACCCATAATCTGTAACGAATCGAGAGCATCGACAATTGAAGCACCCCAGCCACCAAATGGATCCGCATAACCATTAGTGACTGGCCTGATCTCGTCGTGTCCCCACGCATGAGTCTTGTAACCATTCCACGAGTGAACGAACGCCTCACGGACAGCATTCAACCTCTCCTCTCGAACCTTGCGCTGTTCTGGCGTTTCGGGAGCAAATACGCCCTGGATCTTGGGAAAACCGATGGGAGGGTCGTCTGGCAGCGGGATCAGTCGGGGGATCGGGAACTTTGTTATGCGCGATCTCTTGAAGATGTTCTCGACAAACGGCATAGCTGGGGTCGTGATGCTGTTGCTGTCCACGCGATGATCGTCAGGGCTGTATGTGCCTTCGTAGGTGCTCACAGTCAACGGCTTTGACTGGATGATGACTCTGTTCTCAAGCTCTTGGGTGCTCGCAGTCTCATCATCGACGCTGTTCTCGTCGACCGGAGGATACTCCACTCGATAGGCAGTGTCTTCTGCCGGCCCTAAATCCTCATTGATATCCTTGACCAGCTTCTCTGGTGGGCTGTTCTCAGTAATACCAGGATTGCTGGTGGATACACCTGAGAGTTTGGAGCCGCTGCCCACTGGAGCAGCAGCAGCGGGCGGCCGACCAGGCATGCTTGGCTTCATGAACTTGGCCGGGACGGCGCTACCTGGATTGGAGTTGCTCAACTGGTAGATCCCAAACAGGATGATACAACTGAACAATATGAGCGTTCTATAGCGCCGGAAACGAAGTACCGACACCATTTCTGCGTTGGTGTTCGCGTATATGGGCGATACCGGGAGAAAAGGGGTACACAGTTACTGCCGAAGCTCAATCGAGATCACCACTACTACTTCGCCTGGAACAAGAGCTACTGTTCTGGGTGGAAAGAATATGGCATTTCAGCATACATAATTCGACGACGATCTGTGCAGAATCGGACCCACAATAGCGAGTCTACTGCGCCGCATGTGGAGGCGCACGCGCAGAGACCACCCAGAATCGGACGCGGTTTACCTGATCTCACGGATAGCAAACCGTGTACTTCTCTGTACATGATGATATAAATTATTCGAATGATCCAAGTAATACTTAGTCACCGGGTTATGTGAGGAACCTTGTCGCCGCTACCTAACACCGTAAATATGATCATACGCCATTTATTAAATTCACTCATGTTACATATACAACTAGATCCATGAATAAACATCATATGAGCAACATTCTCATCGTACACACAATCAATGTCACATCAACCTAAGCCTGAAGGTAGGTGAGATGGCACTTGCCACAGTAGTGACGATCCTTCATCTTCGCCATGAAGACACCAGCACCGCAAGTCTCGGTCGGGCACTCGCGACGAGTGCGCTCAACGGTGCCGTCGGAGTTGATCTTATAGTACTTCAAGACCGCCAACTTTGTCTTCTTGTGCTTGTGCTTGATCTTCTTGGGAGTAGTGTAGACTTTTTTCTTGCGTTTCTTAGCACCACCACGGAGACGCAAGACAAGGTGAAGAGTGCTCTCCTTCTGAATGTTATAGTCCGAAAGAGTGCGGCCTGACTTCATTAACATTCTTCTTAAACTCGGCGTACAAACAAATATCGTACCATCCTCGAGTTGCTTGCCAGCAAAAATCAAACGCTGCTGGTCTGGGGGGATTCCCTCCTTGTCCTGGATTTTGGACTTGACATTGTCAATGGTATCGGACGACTCCACCTCAAGGGTGATAGCTATATCGTATATTAGCACATAAATCCATTCAAGCCACAGATACTAATACCACATACTCTTGCCCGTAAGGGTCTTGACGAAAATCTGCATGACAACAAACGACTAGTCGGCAAATGTGCGAGACAATGCTATGATTATTAGTACCGACTCCTCATATATCAATCAATCCATCGTACCTTCTTTCTGATCGTTTTAGTCAACACTGAATCAAAAGCAGAACAAGTTTCTACGAGACTTAAAAGTGTTTGGAGATTGACCATATCCCAGTGAAGCACTTTAATGTGACTGCTTTCGTAGGGTTATACCCTAGCTATTGAAAGCTTTGTTACCCGGACATGAATTGGGATTAGGGTACAGTTACATATTAAAGTTTGGAGGCGCTTTTTTTGATCTCAGCTCCCGCCAGATTCGTGAGTTTGTTACATCCAAGAGTTGTCAAGCCAACGCAGAATCCAAGTATTAGATGCCTGCCATCTCAAAGCGATATAGCACAATCCTGCAGTCTTTTAAGACGCTACTGCCGCTGTCTGAATATGTCGTCGCATCACAGCCTGTTGTCCGACCGGTGGGCCCGGTTTCTCTACCGAGGTAGTTTATTCCTCCTCATCTTCTTCACGTGCGGTTTCGTCATTGTTACTCCGGCCGATATGATCTCGCAGGCACTCCGAAACGAGCAAATATTCAACATCATTATCATCGCAGCAACGTATTTCACAGTCGGTCTCGTTGCGCTGATCCTCTATCTAAACAGACTCTACAACGTTCGGGTCGCGTTATCAGATATTCCCAAACGATACGTCCCTGGTGAGCACGACTTTCCGAAAAGATGTGCAAATACCATCGAAGCGGAATTAACCCGGTGCCGAATGATCCAGGAATCTCTTCAACCGTCAGATAATGTTTCGCATCCTGGTCTGCCGCCTCCGCATTCGGAGTTCGATTTCCCGCAAGTACCGTACCTCGAAGTCCTGATCGAAAGCGCCAAATTGCTGGAAATAAAAGCGTCGAGTTTACATCCGACACTGCGTCGCAAAGCATGCATGTCCTGGAAGGAATACGCATTATATTTAAAGCGGTACGTCAACTTCGACGAGGTGCTGGGAGATCGATTCATAGATGCCTACGAAGAGGCCAGGTATTCCGGTCATCCTATCACGGAGGAAAAATTCAAAGACATGATGCGTATGTTTACGCTACTTTTGAGAAGTATCGATTTGCCGGATAAGGGCAGCGAGCCGTCATTGGAATTTGTCGATGCCGCTAGAGATTGGGAGATATGATTCTCATCACCTTGTGTGTGTGTTCCGGCTAATTTGGATGATTATATGTTTTGGGATCTGGGCTTTGTCGGGACAATTTTGGCGTTCGGAGTTATAGATTTGTATTTTGGAGTTTACTTGGACTTGGCGGTTGCATATAACGATTATTATGATATGATTGTTGTCAGAGTGATCTACTATTAACAACATGTGCAGCATTGAAATAATATACTTCTGCATTACCATATACTTCTCAGTCCTAAGATTCTCAAATTCTTATCGTACCCCATCCTAGGAACAAATCTTTAAAATACAAATACTACGAAACATTCAATATACTCGATTTTATAAATATCGATTATTCTGGTCCATATCTTGCGACACATCATACGAAGTTCAAAAGTCCAACCGCAACAATAATATCAGAACGCCAATAGTAAATAATAAGCATTGTAACATAAATATAACAATATTAGTAAAGTATAATAAAATTCCGACAACAGTACAAATGATAGTCATAACAAATCACGGCCCGACCAACGCGAACTTACTTAGCCTAACGCTACACAAACGAACTTCCGCATGCGCCATTTTTGAAACGTCCAAACAAAATAAACAAAAATGAACCTGTTCAGGAACCTAGTCCACAATCCTGAAATCAGCTCACGCAAATCGTCTAGTTGGTACGTTAGCGTTAGTCATTCCCGCCATCGGAGGCAAACCGGCGACTCCAGGCTGCTGAGGCAGACCTATACTGCCAACAAAGTCTTGGCCAAGCGCGATATTAATAGGGTCTTGACCCGGCGGTAGCGACCGTGAAGCTGAGCAGTCCTTATGTGTGAGCAGCAACGCCTTGAGATTGACAACTTGCTCTCTGAGTGCTGTAACTTGCGCATTCAACGCATCATTCTCGTTTCCGTAATACTCAACTTTAGCTTGCAAGTTGGCAAGCCATTGCTTTTTCCGCTGACGACACTTTAATGCAGCCACACGATTGCGCTCCAAGAAATTTTTTCGTTTCTCCTCATCTGTCATCTTCCTTGTATCAGCTGTCTCTTCCTCCTCGTCTTCCTTCTTAGGCGGAGACATTGACATGCTCTCAGAACGAGGCAGTACTTGCGTAGCATTAGGCTTTTGACGTTTGTTGCTAGTAGTTACACCTTCGTCGACTTTGCGAGAATTCTTGCGGCCGCCAGACGGCTTTTTCTTGTCGGCCTTACCGTCAATACCGGCCTTATTCTCGTCTGGCGTCTTGGACGCCTCTCCCTGCTGTTGTTGCCCCTGACTTAATAAATAGAGACCATTTGCCGCTGCATTTGCCGAATCGGCATAAGGCTCCATCTTACTCTGACCAGATTGTACTTGAGCGGCCATGGCGCTCTGTGATATAATTTGAGGTTGGAAAACAGGTGAGCTGGGATGATTGGCCGGCGCAGAGGTGGCCGGAACAGCTGTACTTGACGTAGTTGCACCTGCCGGAAGGGAAGTAGTCAATGACATGCTGGTGGCCGCCTGTGAAGCTGGTGGCTCAATTGGCTGTGGAGTTTGCGGGAATGATGATGGCTGGAGTCCCGATGGTGTAGGAGGAACCAGTCCAAATATTGCCGCTGTTGTTGGACTAGGCGCCGGAAATATTGATCCGCTGCCACCAGGCGTAAGGCCAGTTCTAATGCCCGACTCGTTCGGGGTTAATCCACTCCTTAAGTGACTGTCAACAAATGCAAGAGCCGCAGATTGTGCGGGACCTTGTAGCATAGCAGGGGAAAGGGGCCCTGATCTCAGACTATTAATCCCCCAATTGAAGCCTGTGTTGGATGAGGAACCAAGCAGAGACGACGGCGATGCGAGCGACGCGACAGGCGGAAGCAATGCCTTTTGCGACGAGTTGGGCGTACCCTCCTTCGAAGCAAACGACTGCTCAAATGGATTCGGTTCTAGATCCAGCTTGGATTTGGCGGATGTATGGCCGTTACTGTACGTACTTTCAGCAGACGACGAATTCTGCAAAGTCTGGCTATTGGTGATCCCGGTTTCTGACGGGGATGCTGCGCTGTTTGATTGCGGAGACCCTACTGTCATACCCCGAATACACAACTGAGAAAAAGGCATTAGTACTATTCTATGCACGTGAAATGGTGCCGCAGTCACTAGTACTACTTACCGACTACCTTGGGCCAACGAAGCAAGGATCAGGTTACGACCGTCACTATATCTCGGCTTACAGGACCACAATTATCGACCCGAACTACTTTTCGACAGTTATGACCAATCGAGCTAGGTGTTATCCGCTAGACACGGACACTGGCGGATGCGGCGCGGGAAGGGTCCAGAGAGCGCGGACAGAGTAGGGACGAAAACGCACAGGGGACGAAAGTCGCAGGAGCACGATGACGGAATGATGATGACGATGCGAAGGAGGCGGTGACGTATATATACAGCGAGGCTGGAGCGCCTCGTTGGCTTACGTTTGTGGCAGCAAGTGGAGAGTGGACGTTGAAGTTATGTATCGATATCCAGATCGAGCCTAGCGCGCACTCTATGCTACATAACTCTCAAATGGTGTAACTTATATGGCAAACCCGTCCTGTTGAAGTGCGCGTCACACCTCAAGACGGGTGATCCGCACAAGAGCGCTAACGCAGACGCGAATTGCTTTGCGTCCCCGCAGAATAATGGATCGGCGGTTTCAGTCCACTAAGGGGTGGGCGCCCGCCGATGTATGTAATATTATATTTGTGTGTAGGTCTCAATAGACGATTCCTTCATTAATTTAAGAAACTGGAGATGGCCCAGCCGCACTACATTGTGTCAGGTATACTAGCAAAATGCAGAGTACGTGGCAACTACAAATTGTAAGCAAAAAATTACATTGACTCCCATTGAATCAGTGTAACAACATGACAGTCTAAATATACCTATCATTATTTCAACAATGCAGATGTAAATGCCACTAACTGTACATTACAAACTCTGTACAGCGCCCTAACAACATAACGTTAAATCAATGCACATGAATAGCAAATATTGCGCGGAATCTTATAGATGTAAAGCTCAATCTACATATGGCACTTGAAGTTCACGCCTTGGCTGGATCAGTTGGGCCAGCAAGTTATCGATATCGGCAAAATTTTCATCGTTCGAGGCAAATTTCCGATGCTTTCGCGATTTGATATGCTAGTTCGTTTGTTAGCAACTAAGCAAGGTGAGCCGCACAGCGAGGAGCGAAAATACTAACCTCTTCATAGTCATCGTATTTATCTTTACAATTCTCACAATATCCTGGTCTAACTTCTTTGATGGCCACGGCTTCCTTCTTAACAGCAACCTGAGGGATTGGTAATGGTCTTCGGTTACGTTCAAAGACCTTTCTCTTCAGACTGTTCACTTCCTTCGACTGTACCTGTGACCCTTGTCTCGCAAGTCCGTTCGCCGCGCCTCCAGATTGTGTCATAGATCTGATGTTCGACGTCGCGTTGGACATGTTGATACCTGTCGCGACAAGTTCATGGCCCAAAGCTGCCGACATTCGCACATGGTAACTCCGTCCCGTAGCGCTTAGTGCCTGCTTACGCGCTTTGAGATCTGCAGCTGTTTTGCTGCCACTGTTAGCTCGCGCTGAAGTCATACGGACGGGTGTGAGAGCGGCCTTTTTGCGTGCATGTGGTTCCTTGAAAGCTGCTGCCTGCTGTCGCATATCCTCCGTGATATACTCGTCGATTTCTTCTTGAGGATCTTCGTGTACTTGTAAGAAATTGGCGACATGATTATGACTCTCTCTTTCATCCTCAGGTAATTTTCTTGACTTGACTGCTCCTTTGGAAGTATTCGGCTCGGCTTCGACGGTAGCTGTGCGCTTTAGCTTTGAGCCGGCACGTCGTGGCTTTATTTCCTTAACGTCTCTATTTTGGTGATATTGTATGTCGAGCACAAATGGGCACTTACCCGGTCCGGTCACTCGAAACTGTGGCCAGTCACCGAGTTGAGGTTCGGATACGCGAGTATATTCACGCACCATAATAGGACGATAAATCTGAGTCGCATCTCGTATGTAAATGTACGGACCCTTGAAGTAATGGATATCGTCTCGTCGTGCGCGGGGATCGCTATCCGCAGGTCCAGTAAGCTTTTCTTCACGGAGCATGCGACAGAGATTATTGCTTGTGTCGCTAGCAACAACGTGGCCTCTGCTCAATGTGGCACTGGTATGGGAGTTTGTGACATTTGATACTGATGCATTGGGGTTCTCTTGTAGGTGAGACATAAATCTAACAAATTCTAATGACGCATTAGCACCAGGCTGCCTTCGAAATTAGAGGCAAACGACATACTTTCATGTGTCCATATCTTCATGTTTCGCTGCTTAGCTTGGTAGATAATGTCCGTCGCTGCGTAGTTGGCTTGTATCGGTCGATTTGTGACGACATTAGTAACCCCTCCGTGAAAGAAAGTCTCAATTTTCTATACGCAATCAATGTGCCGTTCAATGGGTTGCACGATTGTAGTAGAACTTACGGCTCCATAGTTGAGTAACTGTTTCTTTGTCCTATCCTTGCCAATGTCTTCTAATCCATCAAAATAAAACACACTTGTAGCCAGAACCCGCTTCCACTGTCGCTGCCAGTTCCTTATATTGTCGGAATCGCGTTGTTCGGACGTGTCATTCTGAGTAGTCGCGACCTGTTGTTGAACTCGCTCTCTTTCCTGATGAGTATCACGCATTCGAGCACTAATCCTCTCGCGTTCACGTAAAGATGCCACTCGTTCCCGCGGTTCTCGAGAATTCTCCCGTACCCGCTCCATTTGTTGGGACAATCCCGTGAGACCGTGGAGAGTGACTGAGGGCGCATTTCCAGAGGCGGAAATTGTCATCGAAGCCGAAGAGGTTGAAGAGAATGCATTGCCAGCTCGGGATTGCTCGATAATTCCTGTGTTAATGATAGCAGTGGTGGATGGATGACGTAGGATATTTGCAAAGCGACTGTTCGTGGACACGGCGCTGGAAGGGCCAACGCGTTCAATCGCTTCTGACGCCATGCCATTCAATGTTGTTGTTGCTAAAGTAGGCACTGAGTCGTTCGCGTGCTGATGAACCATGGATGCCATCATGGTGGTCGTGGGGCCTGCCTGACAATTGAGTGTGCTGCTCACAAGACCCCGAGATGCAATGCTGCTGGACGCGAGATGCGGATCTTTTGACAAATATAATTTATCCTTGGATATATCCGTCACGGCAGATGAGCTAGATGTCGAGCCAGATTGTACTGCCAGATTGTCTTTGAGCGCCACGCTCTGTGATCGCATTCGATTCACTGCTGAGCCCGCTTCAGACGGGCTACAAATAATATTTCCGGAGCACTGCGATGGGGGTCGTCGAGAAAGCACCGGAGAAACCGACATCACAAGCACGAATTTTATCGTAAAAATACAGCTGTGGTAGATGGCGACCCCGGAGTTTCTGCTGGGTGTGCTGGGTTGATCTGAATGCAAGACCGAGCTTTTCGTGGTACTGGCCAACGATTGTTTGTCGTCGTGTGGTTTCCCCTACAACGTGTTTGTTGATGTGTGTGATTAGGGTTTCAGGGTCCTTCGAACGCGTCGTCAAACTTCTGCGCGCCGCACGAGTCAAGCATGTATTACTGGTGAATTGTTCGCAGAAGAATAAAATCATTTTCCTCAGTATTCTTTCCTGTATGCAAATAATGAACCATTCTCTGTATTGATTAACGGTGTCACGTAATTAAGATAATATTCCTTACCCGACTCTAATTACGAGAAATATCTAACCAACCACTGGTCTTAGAATACGAACTTCCTTCGAGCAAAGTGCCTACTAATAACGTTGAGAGCTTGCGCATACATACTAATAACATTGAGAGCTTGCGCATATGTTATTCGCATATTTTGCATGGGATTATAATTGGACTGCAATAATTGAAAAGTCCGGCGACTATTACAAATATTAATATGTTCGCTAGGAGCTCTGAGCAATTGCATCTGCATACCCCCAAATGCGCAGTGTAACTAGAAGCAAACACCAAATCGCAACTAATTTTGTACGGGTACCTAAAATTCCATAGGGATTGTAGCTTGAGTGCCGGTCTTCTTTGCCTCATAAGTGACCGCTCCGCGTGGGGTAAATACAACGGCGTCGCCTACATTAATTAGGTCGGGAGGTCGGGTCTCTCTCGACTGTGTGCCGAGGCTAAAGTAAGGCTGGAGTACCTGCCACCATATTCTCCTGATTATAACCCCATAGAAGAATCATTTGCAGAGTTGAATGCGTGGATGAGAAAAAACAAAGACTTTGCAGAGGCGTTTGAAGACTTTGAAGGGTTTCTTTGGCATGGAATTGAGATGATGGCCAATAAAGCAGGTAATCATTTTAGATCATGCAATATACATTTCGAGGGCAGTTATTGTTGAAAACACTGGGCGGAGTAGACGACAACAGTGTTTGGACGTTATCAAAACACTTTGGCGGTATTCACAAGAACTGACCTTGATAGGGGCTGAGTGCGAATATATAATCTGAAGAATTAAAAATGCTGAAGCTAGATAAAGTCTTGAAGGATTATGTGCCCAGTCGCACAGCAAAAGCAATTCACGTAACCGTGAATCCCCACAATATAATCATAGTGAAGTCGGTCATCGAATCATCTAAGTCTTCATCTGTTTCTGGCGATATTTCATAAATTTACTTACGTTACGCAGTAATCGTTGCACTATACCATCCTCAATGTCCAGTGACCGCCATCCGGCCTAGGAAATGCTTTGTAGTCCCTCCAAATCATATCCCTTTCTCCTTAGTGCACTACCTGCAAAGCGAATACCCAGAGCATCTGTCTTTGACTTCGCGGCATACCACTCAATATAATCATCAAATATATCAGCCGGATCTGACACTGTAGAGGTCGTTTGTGACGTGGTTATATTGGCAGTTGCAGGTGTAGCTGCTGAGAATGACGTAGCAGCTGCGTCTTGAGCTGGCACAGGAATAGGACTGTAATTGGGTGGAAGGAATGGGTAATAGTAATTTGCTGGGAGAGGTGAACAGGGCGCCGATTGATGCCAATATTGGGGAGGAAGTTAAGGATATGGTGCTGGCGAAGAAGGATGTGCCAATGGATGATCGGCATAACCAGGATTACTGGCACCTTTAGCTGGTAACGGGTCCATCGATGACGGCAATGAGTGGATGGTGGCATGTCCAATCTTAATGGACTCGTTCCAATCGTTTAGATGTTTGGCTGATATCGGGAAATGGCGTGGTCCTCGAACAAAGCAAGTATTGCCATTATTTGTACAGGACTTGACGCAGCACCGGTGGGTCTCGAGAAGTTCCCGCTTGTAACTTGGTTCCGTAGCGAGCTCTTCTTGATGGGGGCGCTTATTCGCAGCCTCGAGAAGCGTTGATGTAGCAGACTGATATGAGGAAGTTAGAACCACTTGCTTGCAACTGCGACCTTATACAAACTTTTCTCTTCTTTGTCCGTGGCTGTGCTTCCTCCTTGGGCAAACATCTTGGTTGGCTTTCCACCAAGATAATAGCTCTTTTCCATTTTCAATGGAAAGATTTAGCAACGGGCCCTCTTTAAAGTACCTGTCAATATCACAGGACGTTTCCTGCTCATCACCTAAGAGCCCTGCATTCGACAAGAGCTGACGCTTTAGCGACAACGTGCGCGATTGCTTTGGCGGGGCAATGGTGGGCCGAGAAGAGTTGACCCCATACGCATTGCATATGTCAGTAATCTCTTCGACAACAGTGCGCAGAGTAGGGTCCCTGGCAGAGCCATCAGAAATTAAAGACAATTTGAGCTCGGGGTCTAAGGACATCGCCATCTCATACAAATCGAGAGAGAGATATTTTTCATGATAGACAACAAACTTTTTCTTTCCTGCCAAAATTGCCTCAATGCATGGCGCACTGTATGTATTATCGCCCGCGACGTTGCCTGCAGCAATCGACTGGAAAACATATCCATATCACTTAGTATTGGCCACATAGATGAGACCGTGTTGTTTCCGCTGGCCATCAACGTCCAGTTCTCAAATTTGCCTAAGACGGTTTGCAACTCGCCAACGACTTGCCACTCCTCACGACTTAAACGGCTTGATACAATTTTTTCTGAAGTAAATCTATCGTACGCCCGTTTTAATTCATAAGCCGCATCAAGCATATAGTAAGTGGAATTCCACCTCGTTGCAACATCATATGGAATCACTTTCTTTCTCTTGTCCTCGTTAGAGTATTTGTTGACGAGCTTAAGCCAAATTTCCCTGGACTTTGGTTCATTTGAGATAGTCTTAGCAACCTTTCTGATTTTGTTAAAAATTTGGTTTGGCTTCAGGATCTCAACGTCGTCATTATCAATGTTCTGACCAACTTCAAAATCTAGCCCCTCTAGAACCTCTTTGACAATAATGTTCAGAGAATGTGCTATACATCTCACCCATGACCGACGACCATGAAAAAGAGGTTGGGTTGGGACCATGGCTGCGTTCTGGATTACATGGTCAGCACCGAGACCACTATCTGGAGCATAAATAATCGACCTGAGGGAATCATCCTCAGAGTTCATATTTGTACGATCTCTAGCAGTAGTAGAGGAATGTCTCTCGTCCTCATCAGATAGTATCTCATCCGTTGAAAGCTCTGAGTCACTATCGTCATGGGGTTTGGCACGTGGATTCATAATTAACTCTTCCAATGCATCTATCATTGCTGCATTGTTGCTTGCGTTGTCGGATGAGACTGCTATCATCTTGTTGGTGATGTCATAGAAACGTAAGCATCTCAAAACTTCTTCTGCTAATGCTAGCCCAGTGTGGCTACCTTGGAGTTCAGTAATGTGCAAAACAGCCTCACGTGCCTCCCACTCCTCCGGTAATCCAATGAGCAATAATTGCAAACGTGGCGCACTTGGTTGGACTTGTCCAACCATCGACACTGATAGACACCGCAATAGCGGTGGTAGCCAGCTCAGCCTTCAACTCTGACTTTTGCGACATATACAATTCTAAAATTCTGGTTGTTGCTGTCGACGCCGATTTAAACAAAGGACCGAGCCCAGGAATAGATTTATAAATTGCGCGAAAATAGTCGGATTCGACTTCGGTAAAGGGTTTGGATGTCGCCACCATATTTGACGATGTTGGTCTCAATAATTGCGGTAACATCGGTAGACGTAGGGGCTGCCAGTGGCTTGTTGGATCGTCCCTTCAATAGCTGTCCGACGTCCAAAACAGACTGTCTGGATGCTGCAGAATTCTTTACCGTATGTAACATAAGGTGCTGCCGATATTTTTTTGTTGAACCGCCTGACTTGTTGGCCGATGAATCTGCAAACAGAGCACCACAAACAATACAGCG
>JAJLTN010000553.1:0-124206 GCA_030568215.1 Lipomyces kockii | reverse complement strand
AATGCCAAGGATATCCTTGATTGTAAGATTGAACTGATGTGATGCACATCCGATTCCGAGCATCTGAGGATATTTAGCGGTGACGATCTTGATCGCATTCTGGACATTGGATGCAGTGTCTGAACATATCGCAATAATCTTTTCTGGACCGACGTCTTGGATAACTTCGATGATTCCCGTGGATAAATAGCTTCCTGTGTGTGACTCTGTTCCAGTTGGGTCAGCACTGTGAAACATAGCTTCCCCATTTGGTGTAACAAGAACGTAGTTCACAATTGCTTCACCACGAATGTTGTCCAAGAATCAGTGACCAACGTCATATGTGATTCTGCCTGGGTCTTCAAAATCATCTGTCCTTTCATCCTATCATATAAGTCGTCGAGCATGGTCGTTGCTACTTCCTTGCGATGAGGAATCTCAAAGGCCGGGCGAAGGTGGTTGACCCATTTTCTGAAGGCAGGGTTGTGGAACAAGCTAAAAGGATGTCCCGACGTAAAGAGAAAGTTCGCAAGTTCCTGCTGAAGCAGCAGCATTTCCCCCTCCGTGATGGTGTCGACCCAGCGGCCCATTTTTGCGGCAGTGCTTAGAGAACGAACAATAGCAGACGACGTCTGTTCGCTGGCAGTAATATCATCAATTTCGTCAACAATTGGGGAGGGTACTTCACCGTTATTCGAAATCGATGCTATCTTCCGCTTCAATGTCGTGCTACTAATCTCAGCAACCCGGTATTCCATTGCCCTCTTGAGTTCTGCAGGTGCTTTCGGGCAGTTGGCGAGATGCTTAATGAATCGCGTGCGGTCATCGGTTGACCAGGTCTGCTTGCAGAATTTGCATTCGAATGCCTTCCCGTTGTCGTTCTTCTTTGAAAAGTAACGGAACACTTCGTCCTTCATGATTGATGTGAAATGTGTTAGCGGTGAGCGTGAGAGATTGTGTAGATGACTTATCATTACAAAGTTAAGAAACAAAAATGGAATCTAACATTTGGTTGCAGCCCTAATAAAATTGGCGTTGTAAAACTCTAAGGGATTTTGCAGCAAAACGCCCATCCCTACTCTGGACCCAAGTCGAAACCTCTTGAAAAACGCAAACGAGATGACGAGTGCGTATGAACGCGCACATGAATGAATTTTACGTAAGTGCAAGACAAACTCATGGGCTGAAGAGCATACTGGTATGGTTTCGCTGCGAAAATGCGAAATTGTGCCAAATTTTTTTTTTCCCGTTCTCATCCTTTTTGGCTTTAGCTGTAATTAGGTCGTGTCTTGCGCCGCAGTTGTTACCTCCTTCGAGATCGGATAAGACATAATACTAGTGTCAACATCCACCATCCAATATTTAAGATATCTCGATTAGACGACAAGACGAACTCAGAGGGCCATTCTTAGCAAAATAACGCTACCAGGATGGATATCAGAAAGCTGATAATATTAGGAGCATCTCTCGATGCACTATTCAACTACATAACTGGTCGGCCGCTATCAGCAGCAAGTCTCCTTCTATGGCTTCCCCTTTATGTTTTCCTCGTCCTATCGGGTTACTTGTGCTATCGAATATTTGTCTATCCGCGCTATGTCTCGCCTTATCGAAAACTCCCATCGCCGCCGAACTCGCATTGGCTTTGGGGAAACTACATTGACTACGGGCGACATTATTACGAACATTCACTCACGATGATGGAGAAATATCCAAATCGGCATTTCACTCGGTTCAATGGTCTATTTGGTTCAGACGATCTTACCTTGGTACATCAACTCCTGCTCTAACATATCTATGTTCAATGTCCATTCTAACAATTGAAGCTATCTCCCGAAGCGCATCTAATGGTCCTACAAACTCGCGTGTACGACTTTCCAAGACCAATGCTCGCAATGGCCTACAAAATCGTCATCGGCAATGGCCTCGTATTCGCAGAAGGCGAGGAGCACAAACTCCAGCGCAAGTTATTATCGCCCGCCTTTTCGTATGCGCACGTCAAGAAATTCGTTTCGGTCTTTATGAGTAAGACGAAGAAGGTCATGAACCAGTTCGACAAGATCGTCGAGACAGGGCCGACTGTGTTCAAAGTTTTTCCGTATTTCTCGCGGTTGACGCTCGATGCGATTGGTGAGGCGTCGTTCGGAGTCGATTTGAACTCAATTGAGGAAAAGAACAGTGAGCTTGTCCGAGCGTATGACAATATTTCCAATGCAGGAGAGAATTTCTTCGCATTTAATATGTTTTCGTTTTTGCCTGGGTGGAAATATGTACCGACGGCATATAACAAAGAGGTCCGCCATGCTCGTAAGATCTTCAGTGAGACGTGCAAGAATGTCGTGACGGAGAAAAAAGATGAAGTCAAAAGTACTGGGAACGTACGTGGGAAGGACGGGACATATAATGGCCAGAACAGAGATATTCTCAGTATTCTTCTTGGGAACAGCGACTGGAGCGCCGAAGAGGTTGAGGACCAAATGATGACTTGTACGTCTCGTTGTTTCATAGCTTAATTTCGAGTCGTGCTGACATGAGTAGTCTTATTTGCCGGCCATGAGACGACCGCAGGTGCGGTTGCATGGGCATTGCTTACACTGGCGAAGCACATGGACGTGCAAAAGAAAATGAGAGATGAAGTCCGTGCGGCATTCCCCGGCGGTGTCGAAGAGATCAAAACAGCAGAGCAAATCGAATCTTTAAAATATGTCAACAATGTTGCGCGAGAAATATTACGGTGTAACCCTCCGGTAATCAGCACAACGCGACAAGCGTCGCGGGACGTTGTTATCGACGGCGAAACCATCTACAAGGGCACCAATGTCAATGTATCTCTTAAGGCCTTGAATTATTCGAAGAAACTCTGGGGTGCGGATGCCCATGAATTTAATCCGGATCGATGGGACGGTCGCCAGGCTGACAATGCGTACGCCTACATGACGTTCTTACAGGGAACTAGATCGTGCATTGGAAGGCGATTCGCCGAGATCGAGTTTAAATGTATCTTGGCCAGCTTTGTGGCACGATATATGTTTGAGGAGTCAGTTGACAACCAGCCTATCAATAGGCAATTCTTCGTTACTGTTAGACCTACTGATGGACTTCCATTAAAGGTTAGTAAAATTAGCGGGTGGTAGCGAAGGTTGAATTATATACGTGGGAAATTTGGAATGGTTTGGTATGTAGGTAAATAGATATGAATTGTAATCCCCCTGTCATAAAATCTAACAGTCAAGTGAACTTTGCAAAGTCACTCCATCCCAAAGTACTGAAATACGACCGCTCTAGCATTAATCAGTCTGGCTGAATCAAGAAGTTGTTCATACCGCGGATGCCTCTGCTGCCGCGAGAAGTTCCTGTACGCGTCTAAATATTGCTTAACCCGATTATTGTACGGATCAGCGTGGAGGTAGCGAAAAGTGCCGAGAGTCCATGACCTCGAGTGCGATGTATCCCATTTGCCAAATCTGTTCGATCGCTTTCCCAATCGTCGCGGCGGTGATTGAGATTTGAATCTCACAGACAACGACGAGCTTGCATCTGTATACCTATCTGAGATGGTAGTCGAGCGCACAGAACGTACAGATCTTTCAGTATAAGGAGATATCGGAACAGTCACTGTATAATAGCGAGAGTCATTCGCATACATAGGCGAAGCCTGATTCACTGGATTGAAATCGACAACCAGCGACTTAAGTTTATCGCCTTTCTTCCGAATACTCATTTTCCTCATTAGTGTCCCCCAACGACTCGAGTTTGCGGTGCCAGTACTGAGGCGTAGATTGTAATCAATGTTATCAGACTCATTGTACATCTTCTTTTTATTTTCACAATTGACGTTAGATACGTCGGCGTAAGAGTTACCGATATCCCAGTATTCACCATTATCGTCGCAAGAATCAATTTTTATCTCGTGTCTTGAAGACGATCTCTTACGTCGAAAAGAGCCTTTAATTGATCTTAATGTTTGCCAGCGTGATTTTTCAGACTGCGCAGGACTGATAAGCATGTATTCATAATTATCAAGCGCAACTGAAGCCGCCGACTGATCATCAGAATAAAACTGAGCAGGGATCCCTGCCCGCCGATGCATACGCAATTGAGCTTCCTCGAGTTCACGGCTGGTGAGAGTATCGTCATCTTGGTCGTCGAATGAGTAGAATGTGTCGCTGTCAGATTTGTGTGGTTGATGGGAGGACTAGAATACCAGTTAGCCAACAGAGCGGTTAAGAAATTTAGTAGAGTGATAGCACTTTGCGAAACAGGCTCCTGAATGCGAGAGAAGCGGACCGAGGCATCTTTGCAGTAGTATAAGGTGTTGCTAAATAATTTGAAATAACTTATTAGCATCTGTCCGGACGTATTGCCGCAAAGAAAAGTAGATGACAGTGTAACTATTGTTCAGTCCGTTTTCGAATCTGCGCTCATCGCCAGCCCTCGTCTCGGTCTCAATGCCTTATGTCCGGTTTGACACAAATCGGGAGACGTGATTACAATTAATCACAATTTTTATTATTCACAATGATCATTGGAGTTTGCTTTCCAGATTTGAGAGACTCCCGCGTTTATTGTAAAAATGGGAAACTGAAACCGAAAACCGAGGCAGAAAGTGATTTAAACTGAGTGCTGACTGGAATGGAATAGCAGTTAATATACTCTACATGCATGGTTTCACCTGGATCGGTCAAGTATTCGGAATCGGCAAATTAGTGGCTGCTCACAGATCAGACGCGTCGGGTTCGTGTTATGGGCAAATTACGTTGACAACGGTTTTTTATAATCGTCGAGTGTCTTGCCCTGTCTCGTCTGAATTCCATGATTCACACGTGCAAACGGTTTGGGTCTCTATTTCCCAAGCTTGAGCACCTCGCACCTTACGAAGCCACAATATCACCCTTCGATTTATTGTAATTACTAATTAGCGCCTGCGTCTGGTCCAGATTCCCAGTTAAGCATGATAATTCATTATCTTCAAGAAACATTGGGACCCTATTCGCTATTCCTCTTTTGGAGTAGCTCAAATATGCTGTTCGTACCATTTTTGATGGACTGATTCGCCCCTGTGTTATGATACACACAAGGACGACTCGTGCAACTCATTTACGTGTCAGGAACTGGGCGAAACTAGTATTGTATTCGACCGCATAAAAGACAAATATCATCATAGCACAATTCATAGTTAAAGAATCTAAATGTCAACGTGGTAGCAAAATAGGCCAGCGACTTGGAAATGATTGCAAAGCCAGAAGTTATGTGCAGCAATATGGTATTTCCAATTCTTTCGCTCTGAAAAATCGATGTGTTCAAAAACAAGGATACATTTTAACTGTTTGCAAATGCAGCGGTAAGATGCACAACACCGTAACCTTCCCTAGGTAGTAGAAAAATTATATAGCAGGTATCGAAGAGGCGCGAAGCGGTTCTCTCTCAGTGTCCTTGAAGAGTGCGTTTCAAGAAACAGCTGATGATCAAGGGTAATCATTGAGTTAATCGGAGAATATTACGGTCATCAACGTGAAGGGATTAATCCTTTCGAATATGCAGAGAACAGATCTTTAAATGAAGGCGCCAAGGAGGCGATGGTGGGAGACTCCTCCGCACCACATGCGCGGATAGCAGACATGGTGAAAATCACGTATAGCACTCAAATCCTGACCAGAGATGTGTACAACCGAGCATACAACCACAAAGAGGAGCGGGGAATATCTTGTGCAAGGTACATAGTGACATTACCCAAGGAAGGCATAGTGAAATTTGCCGCTGACAATACTCTCGAATCACTCTTTGTATGCCATTTCTCACTATATTGCAAAAACACGTCTGTACGGTCAACTACTTGATCGTTCAATCAGATATGCCGTTGGCATATTCAGCAGAACCTAGTGAAACATTGCCGACAAATCGATAGCACGCTGCACTTCGAGAATTTTATGTCAGAACGGTGCTGCTTGACGGGTCAGGCAGTGTGTTGCGTGGCATTCCCGTCTTAGGTGCAGACCGCACCGCGAATGCGTCTTGCAAGCATGCGACCAGTCCAAGTTCAGTCTGCGCTACCTTCTCGTTAGCTGTTTTCGACACTGCTGTTTACAGTCCGTCTGCGTTTGTGTATGAGGTTCAGATCTATATCCATGGGCATCTTGAGCAGTATGTCGCAGAAGTCGGTCACGGCGCCGCCGATTATTTCTCGGGCGTTGGCTGCCGGAGTGATCGACTTGACAGTGTACCGGTCCTCACAGCAATCAGGCTGATCAGTAATACCGATCTTGACAAGGGTCGACCGCTGAAGAGGGTCGACGTGGGCGGAACTTCAAATCAGAAAACATGCCAACTTTGGGATTAGTATAACTTCGCGAGTCGAGGGAAGCAGTGCTCACATCTTCATCTGGCACACTCTTTATTGCAGGCAAGAACATTAACCGCCAAAGTCTCCTACAAGCTCGAAAAGTTAGTAAAATCGGGTCCAACGAGAATGTAGTTGTCAAGACCGCAGCGAGGGCGGGTTGAGACAGCTGGCGTATGCACTAACATTTCACTGTCAGCACTTGACTTGCTTCATGCTGAAGTGGTCCATAATCAAGAAGAAGCAGGATCCCCGAGCACTTCAATTGCGAACTTACCACCGATATCTTCTTCCCAGCTCCCACTACATCCGATCGAACCTGCCCTTCGACCTACAGGATATCCATCCTCGATGGCTAGTTGAAAATCCGAATGTTCATCGCAACAGTGATCCTGCCACACTGGCCAAGTTGAGAGACCCTCTTGTAGCGGTGCCACGGACACGGCGCGCTAGAGACACAGGGAGACTGCCCACATCAGCCGAAATTGTGCAACGGGCAGCTGACAGAGTTGAGAATGTTCGCCGATGCGGGGTGTATTCTTGAATAGAGGTTACATTGTACATCACGTCTAGTTCCCCAATCCAGTCTAGTCCAGTCCAGTCGGTTGTCGTTACAAGTGCAAAAAGGCATTGGACAACAACAAGCGCACCTGTCCAAGAGTATTCATGTCAAAATCAGTCAACATGGCGAACAACACTGGGGAGTGCAGGCACCTTGCCGACCCAGAGAATTATTGAAGGAGATGGAAATGAGAAAGCGACGCTGGAACTGAAGAGGATGATGACGATGGTATGGACTACGATGATGAAGAATTTGCCGAAATATGGGCGCGAATCTTGCCTTAGATGCCAGTGCTGGTGTAGGGACTAAGATGGGTGGTCCAAACTCTTGACCGATTAGAAAAACAGCCCTCGCATGATCGGTTTTATGTCCTCCGAGATCCAAAAATGGTGCAGATTCTTTAGTACTTAGCAAGTGACTTGTTTACTGCCCGCAAATTAAAAGAGGAATACTGGGTACAGGCCACTAAAATGGTACGACTACTTGGGCTACTCCCAAAGAGGAATAGCTGGTAGGGTCCTAGTAGGGTCCCAATGTTTCTCCTCCATTTAAAAGAGAAGAGGGCAAAGCTTAATTTTACGTACTAAGCTTGATTAGGTGTATCCTACCTACAAGTATTCAAAATTCCTAGAGCAACTCGGAAGCCCTAGAGCTAGTGCCACGCAGATCACACAGAACGCGCCACGTTTATGCGCTTATCGATATCGTGAAGCCGCATTGGCTGCTGCATCTTACTTGCTGACAGGTAGGAAACGCATCTCCTTCATTTCAAAATTGACAATTTGTCTCTACTCCACAGCTTTTCGAACTCTGGTGACCGCGAACTACCCGTATACGCATAATTGGTAGCAATTGTCTGGTAATAATGGTTGCAATATCGACGCAGCTCCTCATAGCGGCCGGTCTGGACATCGGCCTGCACTACTTCTGCAAGTGGACAATGTCATCTCTGAGTTTACTCCTCTGGTTTTTGCCAATTACGCCTACAGTAATGATACTGTGCGTCGTATATGGTGTGCTGATCTACCCCAAGTACGTCTCGCCATACAAGGATATGATCGCGCTCCCGAATAAGCACTGGCTTTGGGGTACTTATGCCGAGTACGGTGAGCATAACTATGAACAAGCGGAATACATGGAGAAGCACTACCCGGGACAGGCGTTTACCCGTTTCCATGGACCGCTGGGTTCCGACTATATAATGACGGTATGTTTATTCACAAGGGTAAAATTGCGAAGTTATTGCTGACAATCCGGTCAGCAATCGCTCGAGGCACATATCCAGATTCTCCAGACCCACGCCTACAAGTTCGTCAAGCCCACATTCATCAATCGAGGCATGAAAGCCATCATCGGCAACGGGCTATTCTTCGCCGAATTGGAAGACCACAAACTTCAGCGTCGCATCATAACGCCCGCCTTCACACACGGCCACGTCAAATCTTTCATCCCGGCATTCATGGAGAAAATCAAGCTCGTATACAACATTTTTGACGATTACACGAAAGATGGGCCCGCTGTGTTCAAACAAGTGCCGATATTTGTGCGTTTGACACTTGATGCAATCGGTGAGGCAACATTTGGTGTCAATATGCATGCGATCGATGATGAGAATAATGAGCTTCTCGCTGCATATCATAGACTTTCGACACCGGCAGATGATCCGTTCTTTTTCCTTTGCAATGGCTTTATTCCGGGGTTTAGATATCTTCCGCTTGCGACGAATAGAAGAATGAAACAGGCCAAGAAAGTGTTCAGAGACTCTTGTCGCGCTGTCCTGATGCAGAAAGTTGGTACGGTGTCTGAGAAGAAGTTAGATGGCAAAGATAGAGATATAGTGAGCATCCTGTTGAGAGACAGCGAACATAAGTGGACAATCGACGAGATTGAGAATCAGATCATGACCTGCATGTATTTTTTTTAGGTCGAGAGTTATGCACCTGTTCTGACACGTTATAGTTCTGCTGGCTGGTCATGAAACTACTACTGGTGCTTTGACCTGGACGCTGTGGGCGCTTGCTCAGCATCCTGACGTACAAGAGAAGTTGCGTCAGGAAGTCCGTGCTGCCTTTCCTGGCGGTGTCGACGACATTTCTTCGGCCGATGCAGTCGAATCTTTGAAATATCTTAACAATGTCCTTAGAGAGGGCTTACGTGTGCATCCGCCACTGCCAATTGCCGTCCGAGAGGCTGCAGAGAACGTTACCATTGAAAATACGTTCATCAAGAAAGGCACTATTGTGCAAGTATCAATTGCCCTACTTAACAAGTCCCCCAGACTATGGGGTCCTGACGCTGAGGAGTTTAGACCCGAGCGATGGGATACCCATCCTATGGAACATGCGTATGGATTCTCCACATTCTATCAAGGTCCACGGGCTTGTATCGGAAGAAGACTGGCGGAGGTTGAGTTGAAGTGCATTCTAGCTGCCTTTGTTGGGAAGTACAAGTTTGAAATGATCAGTCCCGATCAGACCGTGATGACGGACTTCGTAGTAACGGCCAAGCCAATGGACGGTCTTCCTCTGAAGATTACAAGGCTTGGCGGCTGGTAGACGGATATTTAAGCATATTTAAGCATATTTTCACATTCTAGGCGTGGATGGCTTGCTTTCTGGTATGTTAAAGTTGCAAATGTTGGTTGCTTCGATTGGATAGTAAGTTTCTTCTGTTGGAAATGAATTTTTGATCGCAATAATGATTGATGCATGTCAGTTAGAGGATATAATACTCTAATGCATTCTATATATACAATCTACAATCACTAAACTCACTGTTTCCTACCCTGTTCCTCCTCGAGAACTGTTTTCCAATGTTCATCAACCTCATTGCGGTGGTGGTTTGCATGTGGGTTATGTATCAAATGATGATGCTTATCATTCGGATCAGGAACATATTCTGGCTCGTTTTTGTTCGTCAAGGTCGTAATAGCCGTCGCGACAACTAGCGCGACCGTCAGTCCCTGGGCATACATTCTACAATGAGTTAGCAATTGGCACTCGAATTTCAGAGTAGGTTTTTGTATACCTTGCCTGGACGATCTTCTGTGCTCTTGTCATGAGCTTGTCACGTGAGACAACATAGCCAGACACTCCGAGTGAAGCGAGCCATGCACCGAAAATGAGACTGAGCCGGTTCTTCGACGCAAAAGCCTTTACTTTCTCACTTGTAGATAATTTGCTAAATTCAATGACCGCTTCATTTTGTCGCTGATAGACCCCTCGCTCTTTGTAGATCGCGTGCGACAACTCGCGGTCGGCGCCTACTCGGGACATGCCGATAAACGGGATCATGAAGGCGGCAACTCGGAACGTAACGGATTTGTAGACGACAGGGAAGCGCAATTTCGCGAGGTAATTAAATCCTAGACCGAGTCCCGCACCAGCTGTGGCGCCTTTAGCCAAGCCAATAAACTTCATTCGTTTCTCATAGTCTGCTCGTTGCTCTGCAGTGAGATTGGTTGCGTCGACTTCGTTCGGCATGATTATTAGTGCTCGATCAGTGGACCCAATGATAGAAAACGCAATTGGAGTAAGTGTAGAAGTAGCGTCGCGATCCCAAATGTAGCTATTTATTCTATTATTATGCTGATGTCGAACGAGGATTGAGATATTTCGGGCGGACGATAGTGACGTCGTCACCCCAGTGCGGAAACCGCCTCACTTCAATGCTTTCACTTATTCACCACGCACCGTAGCAAACCCAAACCCTAAATCACGTGAATTATAATCGCGCGAAACAGCCGAACATGAATCGGTAGCGAAAACTCTCGATTGGTTCTAAAGTACATTCCTGATATAGTACATATCTTGTTTACAATTACCTTCTGTCGTAACCATTGTGAGAAGATTTCACGCCTTACTCTCGTTATCTTTTAATAATTTTGCGTCAAATCCCAGTAGTCTATGCAATCTGATGATTCTATCCGCTTCTGTACTATTCAATGAGTTGTCCGCCATTAGATATGGAATCCCATAGTGCAAGTCAGTCATGCAAACAACGATGATGTATAACTGAGTTTGCTTTTGCTCCAACGTTAATCCTGTAATCGGCCTTTTAATCGCGTTAATGTCTTGTCAATAATTAGGTCAAGTGTCAGAGGCAAACTCACGCTCCTCGTTCTAATAACGCCCAATCAAGTTCCTCCTCAGTCATCGACCATACACCTCCCCATTTTCCAATCAAAATGTTGTCCGCTTTCAAATATGCGATATGGAAGAATAATTTCTCGACCATCAAAGCACGGACCATCATAAATGAAGGAACCCAAGACGGAAGCAGTCCAAATGCCTTGGCAGCAAGAACTAGCTCCTTCGTTGACAATTGTGGCGAAGTCTGTCGAAATGCGTCCTCCGTCGGCATTGGACGTCCGCTTGCAAATGCTTTACGAGCACTTTGTATGCTTCTCTCCCATCTTGAGACATGCGTTGCAACAACCTCCCTGTCCAACTCAAATGACGCCACCAGTCTCGGCAATAAGGATCTCGCAACTGACGCTAGAAAGAATAATGACGACACGCTAGGAACAAATAACGGCGAGCTACATCGTCTGAAAAACTGAAATTCGGCACGACTCAATTCCCCAGGCTCAGGAATATAAATATCCAACGTCTCCACTGCTTCATGGTCTTTACCCTCGGTCGATCGAAGCATGTCCTTTAGTTTGCGAGCAATGTTTCTTGTAGGATTGAAGTACGCGTCTGTAGAGTTGACTGATCCAACTAAATCCTGGAATAGAAACGGCGAATTGACGCGCTCGTTAACATACCTTCGCACTCGCCGTACTTCCCAAAACTGTTTGATTACATCAATATATTTTCGTAGCGGTGGTATCTTCTTGCCATTTTTAAACTGAAGTCCTGACACTCCGTCCGCAGTCTTGACATCGTTCCTGACCCAATGCTGCCAATTTATGATCGGATACGGACCGGGAATATTCGACGACAAAATCGCTCTATCTAAAACTGTAGATCGTCCGGAAGTTGATACAGGATACTCGTACAACCACAACACTGATGGCTTTTTCTCCGCATCTTTCTTACTCGCGGTTAAATGCTTGGCCACGAACGGGTAGCTCGCATTTGGGAACGGTTTGGGCAATGGCACAGGTATACCTTTCGTCGGCAACCCTGATTCCGCGTCCTCCGTCTCCTGGACACTCTTTTTCGCCCTCTTGGTTACATAGCATCTTCGATATTGAAGCATGGTATGCCCGCAGATTCGTCGTGGCTGTCGCCATTCTGCTGAAGGTTGGAGAACTCTCAGCGACCTGCTACGGAGAAGTCGCGTCTCCATTGTGACCTTAACCAGGGACTACCTGCAAACCTGTCAATAACATGTATGTTGTAAAGTCCAATTGCTATTCGAATGGCCGGATTTCTATAACTTGCTCCGGTAAGGAGAATGGGTGCTCTGGGGTCCAATTAAAATTTCGTGATTAATTATTATGGGGCCTCGAAGAAGGATTCAAACCTTCGAAAATTGTGGTTGTCGCGGGCAGTGATTTGGATCTGCAACGATTGCCTGCCTGTACGACATACTTCACCCATTATTGCAACGGCAACCTACTAGATAGCCTTTTACTTTCCAATCTTAGTCTCCTTACAGTTAAAGTGTATAGACAGCAAAATACATAGCAACTATGGCTGCTCCCTCAGCACCCAAGATGTCAGGCCAACCGTAAGTCTTTACGGTATCCATCGCTCACGACAATACAGACCATTAACGAATCTTACAAATAGCGGCTATGTCAATCCTCGAGGAATTCCACAAGCGCCATTTATCGAAGTTGTGGAGGATTACGTGCAAAATCGGGACCAAGTCCAGTCGGTCTTGCAATCATTTCAGGAGATGCTAAGGTGTGCATATGCTTGGGATACTGATGTTGATCAATTATGTGATGCTAATTCCGCTGCATAGTAAATACAAATATATGGTATGCATAGTTTGGAGCCATGGGTAACACCGAATCGATTTTCTGACGTCGTTTGTGAAGGAAATGAGCACTCTTCGTCGCGCAGCCGGCCTGCAAGAGAAGATCCCCGATATTCAGAACACTCTTGATAGCGTGCTATTCCTTGATTCAAAAAGGGTGAGTTTCTTTTAAATCAACAATAAAATTGATACTAAGGCATACTTATGTTGCTGCGATAGAATGAGTCCACATTAACGACTACATACGAACTTAACGACACCTTGTACGCTAAGGCCAATATAAATCCCTCCGACACTGTTTACTTATGGCTAGGTGTAAGTACCGGTTTTCAAGCTATTGCTTTTTCTTTCTGATGAGGATTTAGGCGAATGTTATGTTGGAGTATCCTATAGCGGAAGCCACGGACCTATTGGCATCCAAGCTGCACGCCGCAAAGGAATCTTTCAAGACTTGTCAAGAGGATTTAGAATTTCTCAGAGAAAATATAACGACGGTCGAAGTGAATACTGCGAGAGTAAGTAACAACTATGGGATCGAGTGTCTAATCGCAAAACAAATGCTGATAATCTGTGTGTAGGTATACAATTGGGATGTGCAGCAGCGAAGGGAAGAGAAGCAACTCTTGCGATAAAGCAGGTGTCTCAAGAGACAACTTGTCTCTGCATAAACATGTAAGGAGGACGCGGTCTAGAATGCCTAGAAAGCCAAGCCAGGCGACAACAGGCGACAAGTAACATGTACAAACCAATTGCATAAACCAAGCATATCATATGCTATGCCAGCATTTACTCTACATCATTCTCTAACAATCGGAAGAGCTCGCCTAGAACCCGTGATGGGTTCACAGTCAGTCCATTGTGCAGGAACTCACTCGTAACCCATTGTCTACAGCCATTGATCTGCGACGCGGCTTCCACTGATAAATCTAAATCAACATAAATGTCGTTAAAGTACCTAGTCTCACTTAGCAACAGCGTCTGAACAATTTACAATCACAAATACTTACGAGACAGCAGCTACTCTGGCTGTAGTCTTGTTTAGTGTCGGGATGTCATATAGCTTAGGCCAATCGGTCTTGCTCGCCAAGATCTCTGCAACACCTTTCAGGTCTCTCAGTTCTGCATAATCGTCGAACATCGATCTGTAAATCTTTTAGGATATAATTAGATATCCGTACATAAATTAGACAACTAATCTATTTACCATTTCGCCAGTGAAGAAGATTGGCATATTTGGATCACTATGCGCTGATACGACATGCCAGTTAAAGAATCGACCGTGCTGTGATCGCAGCCGCTCGGCAGACCAATTGCTTGGTTTCCTGATACATTACATCAGTCAGCTCATTACGAGGTCGCATACAAGATAATAGTTTCTTACCCTTGACAATAAATCGCTTCATGAATACAAGCGTACAGTATATTCGAATCAAATCCCTGAACGCTTTCAATTCGACTTCGGGTATTGTACGTGATCTCCCCAACAACATCTAAATCAAACGAAGCCTTTGAAATCAGCTCTACAGCTTGTATTAGCACCCTGTTCTATTAGCTAGAGGATGCAAATTAAACATACGATGTACAGTATCCATGCCTTGATGTCTTCCAAAATCAAGACCAAGCTGCTGAAATCTCTCAACCGATAGGGTACCTCCGTTCGGCAGTAGAACCTCGTGGGTGGCTAGGTAACTGAGAATATTGCGAACTTTCTGGATATCCTTAGGAAACTTTTCGTAGTAGGCTTTGTTTCGCTTGATCACTCGCTCTGATGATAACTAGTTAGCATTGCTCGATTAATCTCACTGTTGACATACTGTACAAGGCTTCGTACACAGAGTCTGGGCTATCCGCGAGAGGTGGGACACCTCCAGTTATCAGAACATCTTTTAAGCTCTCCGGACTGATAATTATTAGTTTCAACATGAAATAATTATGCAATCCAGGTCCACATACTAAAATGAGAGATAGGTAACCGCGCAGAATCCACCTGGTTTTCTTAGAATCGATTATTCCTTTACAACGCCAGTTACAATTGCGAATACTTACCAAAAGACTGTCCTAGCAGCGACCACTTCTTTTCAGTGGTGTCCTTAAGTAATGCCTTCCGGATTTCCTCGCAATCGTGTACGATGCTATCAGCTCTGAATAGAGACAGGTATCTTGCCTTTTGCTCATCTGTTCCTGTAATATTAACGACATGTCAGAATATATTCGTGTGACGCTATACTGAAGCTCCAGTTACCGTTCGATTTTAATGTACCGAATGATATTGGCGCGCTATATCCAGTTCCTCGTTGGTCTAGATACAACACCTGTTACACATTAGGCTTTAATAACAAACAAAACCCAGGAATGTAAAAAACACACCTGATAACCCCGATCAATCAATTCTTTAGTTCGGCCAGACTTCGATAACGGAGCCTCACCTGATCTGCCAGTCAGCTAATGTCAGGAGTGATCTTTCCATAAGCTTGTCTTACATTCAAAACCCGGACCACCCTGAAGGTAAATCACTAACCAAATCAGCCTCTATATGTTTCGTATACAATAACTGTGATGCAATTATTTCGTACTATATGGTCTCTTGCACTTGTCCGGGTCCAGCTCGTCGGCCTCCTCGACGGGTACCACGCGCCGGGCGAGAACCTTCAGAGTTTCCCCGCTTGTTGGCTTCTTGTAGTCTAACGGTACCACAAACAGGTATTCAAATACTCGAATCCCTATATTATACACATTAGCATCAGATTCATGCAATACTATAGGGCTAGTTCAGTGGCCGCGATGAGCATAGTAAGCCCAGGTTACTGCCCACAATCTGAACATCAGGGACAGCTGCCAACATGCCTTGAACATGATAGGAGTCAATTATTTCAAATTCCGCCATATCTATATTAGAGACTCTCGTGTACGCTGGTGTTTTGGTGTTAGCTAGGGATAATATATTGCCGAGACACCGAACAGGCTATCATGTTCCCAGACGTAGTAATAAACTTCGCGCTCCCACAGAGTCCAAACCAAGACATTACAGTTCGGTTAGAGCAGATGACGACTTCTTGTATGAACCACGTTCGATAAATACGCAACAAGCCTCATTATGATGATAAGATGTAAATAATAAGTTATCTTAAATAAGTTATACTATACATTAAACGCAGGCCACAAACATATCAGTAGTAACATAGTATAATAATACAGAACGCAGGATTATCATCCAGGAGCTACACTTTCAATCACCCAAAATCCCAAGCTATGGATTATTTACAAAACACCTTCAACAGTCACATATCATCGCTAATTCATGTTGTACGGGTTATTCGGCGGGACTTGTCCAGCATATGCACCGGGAACTGACTGCTGCTGTTGAGTGAAAGCTCCTAATAAATACTGAGCGAGCGCATTCGTGGGAACGGCTGGCGCAGTCGCAGGCTGCGGCTGCAATTTTTGCTTCGTTCTAACAACGATCTCGGCGCCAAGAGGAATGTCAATAGACATGTACTCTGTAAAGAACGTTAATTACACTTTCCTGCAGAACTAAGCCATCAATAATTAGCTCACCGTCAAATCGAACAGTCGAAACACCTGGTGTTTTCTCAAAGACCTGGAGAGAAAGCTTTGCTTGGTTCTGCAAGTCCATGTTGAGGAATACCACAGCAAATACGCCTTCGATAATCATTTGTCGAATAACCGAGGACATGGAAAGACGGGGAGAAATATCAAGTACATCTATCTTGACGTAACGATCTTCAAAAGCTTTTCGTACATACCACACGAAATTTCTGTCCACCCTGTCCGTAACCAGAATCTGGCATTCTGGAATCTCGTCGGGTCGCCGTCGAGGCAACGGCCAATCCTCTGCAGGAGAAGGTGACCTTCGATATCGCGAAGGTGGTGAACGCTCACGATAGCCTCTGTCAATTCGACCTCTCTGAGGCGATAATTCACGTCTGTACCGATCACCATAGTCATTTTCCTGCTCCTGACGTCCTAAATATCCTCCATATGATCCACCTCTAGTTTGGGTACTGGTCCTGCCACCGCGTCCTTGTCTGTTGCGACCCCTACCGTCAGGCGATTCTGACCGGCGTTGACTACGTGAACTATCACCGTAGCGATCGCGATCGCCTTTATCACGTTTTGCACCTTGCGGTTTAGATTCTTCCAAATCTTACACAAAGTTAGTTAGCCTCACATAAGGTAACATGATAGCTTCAACATACGTATTTTTCTACCAGCAACTACAGTTCCCTGTTCGCTGTCGATAGCTCTGGCGCAATCTTCGGCTCTCAAGAATTGGACAAATCCATATGCTTGTTTGATTGATATTTGAGCCAGTTCGCCAAACTTTGAAAAGATACGGAACAATTGTCTCTTATTAATGCTGTCGGTCGGAAGATTTCCTATATGCAGTATTAGAACGCGATCAGTTTAATAATTCGCAGGGTAAAATTATGTCATACCAATAAATAATCTAGAGCCGAGAGGAAATTTATCCCATTCTCCACGAGCAACATGTTCCTGTTCACTCCTAAGAAACCGATCATATTCTTGTTCTTCAAAATCTGAAAATGGTGCCTTCAGCTCTGACACAGATACAGATCTGCCAGATTGATATGAACGACGTGATCGGCCTTGTCCGCGCTGGTCACCCTGTTCCTCGGATTTATTTTCGGAATCATTGTCATGCGCAGCATAAGTAGGTTCAGCGGAGCCGCTGTCCGTATACGTTTGGTACGCAGCAGTAGTTGGCCATTGTAGAGGTCGATTATGAGACTCTACAGGTGGCTGAGGCGTTTCTGAATATGCCGACTTCGCTACAGATGGTTCATTCGAAGCGTTGGAGTCGTCGACGAAGAAAACAGGATTGGACGAGTTAGCACTAACGGCTTTACCCTCATTTGATCCTAGAATGTATGGACTTTCAATGGACTCACGGAAATCGGTGGCGGGCGAGGTCCTTGACTGGGCCGGCTGGTTTTGTTGGGATGAAGATGACTCAGGTCGATCGATCTGAGGCGGCAATGAGCCTGTAGCCATTGCTAAGCCCAAGATCGACTCGATAGTTATATCACTCACTGGAGGAATGGCCGGCGCGGCATTTTCGGAACTTGATTCTGGAAGTTGTCCAGACATTTGGCAAGGCTGTGAAGTATGTGATGTAGGGGAGGAGAGGTGGCAAGGTTTTGCTCTGAATAAGATATACCCTTATGATTTGCCAACAAATCAATGTAGATGATACAAAATTGGCTGCAACGCCGAGTTCTTAGCCGGATTGACTGGTGATTAGATGGATTCAAATGGATGGACAATATGAATGTTGAAGCGTGAGGGAAGCGAAGTTGGACGTGGCTGTCGCGCAACAAATTTAAATACACTCCAGCAAAATGGTCAATACAAAAAATACGAGAATTCACCGGTATTTTTCCGTTGAAGGATGTGCTAGGAGACGGGCCCGTTCTTGGCAAACGACGATGATGAAAATGGGGACTGATTGAACCGTTATTTTGCGAAAAATTTAAGTTGTACTCTGTAAAAACCAAACCCTTGTTGCTTCGGTATGCACTATCTGACATAATACTTAAAGCATAGATTGAATAGTTTGTTGACGCTTCTGCAGGGGTCTTAGCTCGGAATTGTCGATGACTCTGGACGATATTTTTGAAGATAATTGCAAATAATTGCTACAATAATATCGCCAGTGATGAAGGTTGTAGGAGGACTTGCATATAAGGTGCGCAATTTATAAGAGTTGTCTATATACATGAAGCTAACAACGCTGTAGACCCCACTGCGATGCTGTTTCCCGACCCGGCGATTGTATCATGCTGGTATACCAAGGTTCTATGCAGCTGCGGATAACACGTCAGCTCAGGGTGGGTTCGAAGTTTCATTTGGCAATTTTAGTTTCAAGTCTGCAAAGGGACAGAGAAAGAGTGAATTTGATAAGAGAAAGTCGCCCGCAGGCGAACGTACGGGCATCGAGCATGCAGTTCCACGTCATTCGCCGACACTGATTTCAGAGAAATCTCGTAAGTCCCGCACAGATCCTTACAGAGGACGTGACAGAAAAAAGACTCAGAAACAGAATGGCAAGATTTCTCTAAAAGATGAGAAGGGTCCTAAGGGTAAATACGTCAATGCTATCGATCAATCCGCTTCGAGAAATTCCCGAAGCATTGAGTTGGACTTGGACGAGGATGCGGACGAGGAACTTGACGACATATTTGATGATCTCGGCAACGAGTATGACGAAGGAACTAGACGTAAGGTATGTGGTCGGTTATGTCTGTTAACAACTGTTGTAGACGTGGATGGCTAATGTCTCCTAGAAATCCAAAAAGACGAAGAAAGATCCTTACAGGAAGCGAGGAGGTACTCCCACTCTACCTATTCCTGCATTTATCACCGTCAGCAATTTGGCGTCGCTACTTGGAGTCCGTCAACAACTTCTTATCAGAAGTTTGAGGAATATGGGCTTTGAAAATACGAATTTTAACCATGGTATGTTTTGGTATTCTGGTGATATTAGACTATACCGCGTACTTATTGTTCGTCAGTTTTGGATTATGAAATTGCGAGTTTAATCGCCATGGAATATGGCTTTGAATCTGAGGCAGAGTCGGACGATGCAGATTTAGTGGCGCAGTAAGTATTCAGAGAATGTTGCGTGTTACAAGAATCGTCCTAATAGCTGCTTAGACCTCTGCCTACAGATAAAGAGACAGTTCCACCGCGTCCTCCATTCGTTACTATCATGGGCCATGTCGATCACGGAAAAACAACAATATTGGATTACTTGAGAAAGTCAAGAATAGCAGCCTCAGAGCACGGCGGTATAACGCAGCACATTGGCGCGTTCTCAGGTTTGTTCCATTATTTACGATCTTTGAACAGGATTAATCTAACGATTATTGCTAGTTCCTCTCTCTAATGGACAACGGATTACTTTTCTGGATACACCAGGCCATGCAGCGTTTTTGAAGATGCGGCAACGAGGAGCAAATATCACTGACATTGTGGTTCTTGTTGTTGCCGCTGATGACTCGGTAATGCCCCAAACAAGGGAAGCTATTAAACATGCTAACAATTCTAATGTTCCAATAATTGTGGCTATTAATAAAGTCGATAAGCCGAATATTGATATCGACCGTGTCATGCAAGATCTTGCGGCTAATGCAGTATACGTCGAAGGCTACGGAGGCGAAACTATGGCTGTTCCAGTGTCAGGACTCACTGTAAGAAGTCACACTGAGGCTAGACTCGATAATGATATACTAATTTTCGAGATTTAGGGACAAGGTATTCCGGATTTGGAAGAGGCCATAATTGCCTTATCAGAAGTCCTTGATCTTCGAGCAGAGCGAACTGGAAACGCGGAGGGTTGGGTTATCGAATCGGAGCTCAAGAAGGGGAGAGGAAATTCTGCGACAGTCATCATCCGGAGAGGAACACTGAAGGCGGGATCATATTTGGTTGCCGGAACTGGATATGCCCGTGTCAGGTCTCTTAAAGACGAGTATGGAAAAGCAATTACGCAAGCTGGACCAGGTCAGCCAGTTGAGGTTGATGGTTGGAAGAGTCTACCAGAGGCTGGAGATGAAGTTTTGCAAGCTAGTAATGAGGTATGTGGAATTATTGTCGTCTGGACGTGGACGACTGGTGGCTGACTAAATGTTTGATTCAGCAACACGCGAAAGATGTTGTGGAGCATAGGCTAAAGAAACTGGAAATTAAGAAAGCGTCAAGAGATATTGAAGTCATAAATGAGAAGCGTCGTCTTGATCGTATTGAACGAGTGGAAATTACTGAGCAAAGCAGGCGCGCACGCAGATCCGCCCGAAATGCGACACCTCAGCTAATTGAAGATGTCCATGACGACGGCACCAAGGTTCGAAATTACGTTTTGAAAGCAGATGTGAGCGGATCTGCCGAAGCCGTGACAGATGCGATACAAGATATCGGTAACGACGTGGTTAAATGCAGAGTTGTTCACTCAGACGTTGGCCCACCAACTGAGTCCGATGTGATGCTTGCGGAGGTTTCAAATGGTGAGTTATATCTGGAGACTACGTATAGATGCACGCTGATGCTGTTTCTAGCTGATATTTTGTGCTTCAATGTTCATCCTGACCGAGATCTGCTCGCCACAGCGACCAAACACAATGTCAAAGTTGTCTCTCACACGATCATTTACCACTTGCTTCAAGACGTGACGAGACGCGTATCGGAATTGCTGGATCCAATTATTGAGACTAAAGTGAATGGCGAGGCAGAAGTCAGAGCCATATTCACATTCTCTGTGAAGAAGAACTTGACCAAGATTGCGGGTTGCAGAATTTCTAACGGCACCGCCAAGCGCGGTTCCACCGTTCGTGTACTGCGAAACAAGGATGTTGTCTTTGATGGCCTGTTGGACTCTCTAAAGCAGGGAAAGCACGATGCGACGGAGCTGGCTAAGGGAAACGAGTGCGGTATGACCTTCAAAGACTTTGATAGTTTTCGAGAAGGTGACATTGTGCAGTTCTACGAAAAGGTGTATGTGCCTCAGTATTTGTAGTTTTCGCATTTGAGGTCACTTTGAGATATTGGGTACGATATGACCGCGTTCTGTATGAAATTGAGAAAGCTATTAGATGTACATAGTCATGTATAGATGCAATTTAGAGCAATTAAGCTTGTAATCGCACAGGGCTAAGTAGTCTCTTCCCATTGAACGCCAACCCATTCCTCCTGATATCCCACACCATTTTTATCTATCATCGATGGAACGCAATCATTTTTACATGTGCCAACGATAATAGTTCCCCATTCCATCCCATTAAGGATGTCGATGCCGCTTCCCTCTTCCAATACCTGTATCGCGTATGGCGTTAACTGAAGCTCAAACACTCGGACCGATCCACAAAGCTCGCAATGAGGTATCAGGCTATTGTCGTAATGACCGGTGTTTCTATTAATCAAAAGTCGTCCGATATCATCTGCCTTCGAGTAAAGCAATGGTGATCCTTTACGCTCGTACCGAACAACCTGCTCAGGATTGTCTGAAACAGTATCTGCGAAATTCTGAAACACAGTGTCGATCTTGCTGCTACTTTCGGGTAAGGCAGACCACTCGTCTGGACCGTCATTACTGCTTCCTGACGTGCTTGCCAAAATCTCGACTCTTTGGTTGATATTCTGCTCGGCCTTGTTAGTCAAGTACTCGCTTTCAACGTATAGGAACCAAGACTTGTAGCTCTCAAGTTCCTCCGCTGGCGGGAACGGTTCGAATGGTGCCTGGAATACAGCATCCGGCCGATGCGCAACGTCGATATTTGTACGTTCCAACGATTCCGAGACCTGCTCAACCTCATCCAGGGTAGGGCCCGCCCTCAGGGTCGATTCTGGGGACGGACCAGGACCACCACCAAACGGATTAGCGCCATCACCAAACCCGTCACCAAAAAGCACATTCCCAAGGCCAGCCTGCTGCTGTCTACTCCTCTCCGCCGCTTCAGCGGCCTTCCTATTCCTGCGCTCCTCCTCTTTTTTCTGCTTGTCCGCGACTGCACGCATTTTGTCTTCATCTCGCATAATTCCTCTGAACGCCCTTACTGATCCCGGACGCCGCCGACATGCCACATTTTTGCACGCATAGACGTAGATCACGCGTTCGTAGAGCGTGTTTTCTAGTGCTGCGTAGGCTTGGAGGAGGAGAGGCATGACTGATTCGCAAGCCTTGCATTTCGCAAGGCCAAGCGTTGGTGGTGACGACGGATTTAACCAAATCTAAGTAAACGAATATTAACTATCAAAGACTAATATAGCATAGCGGTTATATATATTGTACGTACAGGTAGTCCACCTATCCGCGTATCAAAGGCTGAAGCAGTGTCGCCCGCCGGCTCGTCAGGGTATCCTAGCAGAACCGAGGTCTTCCCACCCACAGAGTGCGAGTCTAGAGACATATCGGAGTCTGATTCGTAATCATCGTCACTCGACATATTGTAAATTTATACACGTCGATCGGCAAAACGACGGCGATTAATATTGTTTGTTGGCCGCCAAAACCACAGTTTTCTTCGCCGGTACATACATACAGCAGGTGCAAAAAATTTCAGGGGTCGATGACTATAATGCTTACAGGCCAGGGTTTAGAACCTCGACAGATGCCACCTAGCACAAATAGAGACAATATTCTCGTCCGACACACATATATTCGGTCATCATTGCACATGCAACTTTATACCAAGAATCGAAATTATATACACACACGCCATATGGCCATCTCTCGGCCCTTGTTGCGAGCTCGTCGCCTGTTCGTTCCAATACCTAGAGAACCGCGCGGAAGTACGGAGCGTGATGGATAACACCAAATTCGTTCAGCCATCAGTCAACTGCCAGCTATGATCCAAAATAGAATTTTACAGCATGTCTCGAAATGTTAAAGCCGAACAGACTGGCGAGGAACAAGACCTAGAGTCTGTTAATCTACACGACCATTTAATGGCGTACAATATAGGCATACCACAAAAATTAATATAGGAAATAATAGCATTTCTGTGTGTTCTAAAAAGGGAAGAGCTAAACTCATGTCAGTACTAATGTAGAGTCCCACTAATACAAAGAAAACGTACCACTGTAACCTAGATACGAGATGACGACGTAGTAAGAGAACGCCCCGAGATATAACGAGTTTCCAAGCAACAACGAGAGCCTAAATCAGATTAGATAACTGGCGGCCATCAAACCTTGCAGAGACGGAGACCCACCAATTGTCCTTGATTATAACAGGCAGCATGACGAACTGCAGGACGTACAGGCAGAACCATATTATCAAAAACGAATTGCAATGCACGTCAAAGCAGTATCTATACCAAGCATTAGCTCCTGCACATCTAAACGACATTGGCAAAGTCAGCGTACGCCCATTCGAGCTTGTTGTCTTGCTGCGAAATGCTCATGACACCGCGCGTACTCCGCTGTCTCAAGAATCTACCAGCAAGAAACCATCCGACTGTCGCAATTATCGACCCAACTAATAAAAAATCTATAAGCACGATATTGAACATGAGCTGGATTATCGGAAAGAAACCGGGCGAATACGCGATTCCCCAAGCAACAGCAGACAGCATCAAGAAAGCAGATAAAAGGAGCGCGAAAGATGGATCGTCCCGAGCCCATGTGTTTTTCGTTTCTGAATGTCTGCGATTAGTATCGCGCGCTGAATCTAAATATTAATGAGGATTCAGGGCTTACGTTTCTGTCAAGCGTCAGCATCAGCCTCAAGAAATTCCTACAGAGCGTATACGCACATGATAATATATCTGTCGATACACCTTCTTCGGAGAGATAAACAAATAACAAATCTCCCATATCGCAGTCTCAAAGTCCAACGTAGGCGGTTTAAACAGTCTACTCTCGTTCAATACTCCTACACGTTCAATATCCTTGGCAAGTAACTAACCTCCGTAGCACAACCGGTAACCTCAACGACGTATAATTCGCATATGTGGAGTTTGAGTGTCTTGAAAATCTCGAATGCCGTCGTGCAGAAGAGGATACAGACGCGGTAGGCGAGGGCGGGGAAGAGAACGGGGGATTGTCCGAGATCGGGAGGATTGTCATTGGCGAGGCTCGGTCGCCCGCAACTGGACTTAGTGCCCGTCGAATTGATGAAAGTGCCATTGACTTCACAAGAACCGTGCTGATTTCCGATGATGAGGATGCAGTAGTGGATATTTGTGTTGAACTGTAAGAGTGGGGGAGGGCAAAACGTGGACTACGACTGTGTTGTTGTAGTGGACTCATGGCCACAGGAACTTAAAGTTTGGCGATGCTGGAATTGAGACCAGAGTGCCCGTGACAACGGATAGCCGGACTTTTTCTCCCAGATCTCGGGTAGTTCTTTAACTTTTCTTGATAGCCAATGATCCGAGTGTTTGATTATTATGAGTGAACCGAACTCCTCGAGTGATTTTGACGAGCTTGTGTCGTGGGCGGAGTCCCACGGCGGCTACTGTTGTCCAGCTCTAGCACTCACTAAATGTACATTGTATTCTCTTCATATATTCCCTGAATTTCCAACCTAATAACCACTTTACCTTACAGCAGAAACCTCGGGCTCGACAGCGTACGCGAAATGTGCTATTCCCGACTCCAACACGCGCCTTTTGTCATGCCCTTTCTCGCTTATAATCGACTACGACAAGGCGGCTAAACATATTTGGGGCGACCTGGACTCTTGCCCTTTTTCACGATCGCCGCAAATTGCTATTCGCTTGTTTCTATGCAATCAGCGGATTCTTGGACGTGAGAGCCCATGGGCGGCGTATATCAAAATATTACCGGCAGAGTTTGATACGCCGCTTTATTACGATCACGAGGAAATGGAGACGTTGAGGGGAACGAATATGTTTGGCGAAGTCGAGTTGCGGCGACATGCTTGGATCGAGGAGTGGAAGCGCGGGGTGATGTACCTGCCATCTATATTCGATAAAAGTTTATTCAGCTGGTGCGTCGGTGTGAAGCGACGTCAATTAGATCTATTTACTAATTTTGCTTGCAGGGAACTATATATGTGGGCGTGCACGATTCTTTCATCAAGATCGTTTCCATCGACTATAGTGTTCAACACGGGCAAAGAGGACTCATACCCTGTCCTCGTCCCCCTCGTCGACTCGCTAAACCACAAGCCACTAGTACCCATATACTGGACCGTGACTGCCGACGGCTTCGCGATTTCGTCAGGCAAGTCCATTGAGGCCGGCGACGAAGTTTTCAACAATTATGGTCCGAAAGGGAACGAAGAACGTAAGTGTTTTTGTTGCAGTACTCAACTGAGGAAAGCATACTGACAGACGCAAGTACTGATGGGGTATGGTTTCTGCATCGAAAACAACGAGCTCGACGTCGTGACGCTCAAACTGCGCCATCCGCCCATGTCGTTGAAAAAAGTTCGACTCATTTGCTCCGACAAGTCCGAGACAATATTCCATCTATCCCAATCGAGTCCTCTGCCAGATGATCTCCTTCACTTTTTCCGTGTCATAGTCGCGAACAAGCATGAGGCGCAGAAGCTGTCGGAATTGGCGATAATCAAAGAGCGGTCCAAGACGGCTGGGATGCGATGCGAACTCGATGCATTGGGGAAGTTGTATAATGCCGTGAGTTCGAAGTTATGTGGAATTTCGGTTCCTGACGTGGCGAATCCGAGTTTGAGACAGCGAAGTACGATGATTTATATTTCGCAACAAGTCAAGATTCTAGAGTTATCGCTTCTTGCGATTGCACGGGCGATGTACGCGGAGCTACACATTCAGCCGGAATCTCCAGACACAGACGACGTCACACAACTACGCACAAAAGTTTATCAACACCTTCCTGACTACGGCATAAACCTCGACCTGGTGTTCTCTTCCCCACGGTTTTCCGAGTTCGCAAATGTTATCAAACAAGGATTCGACGTGACTTCACCCTCAGATATCCGTGCCGCTGACATCGAAGACCAAATCCTCGTGCTCCTCATCAGCCACCTGTTCATCTTGACACCTCCTGACTACACCGTCTGGCTCAACACAATGCAGCAGCGCTACAACAATGAGGAAGAACTAGACGAAGACTTTGTCGAGGATTTTGAACGGTTGTATGAATCGTATATTCCGCCCCTAGCAGAACTCAGCTCGGATATTTTTGGGTCGGAGAAATGGACACCGAGGTTGCTGGCTTGGGCGGGCAAGGTTGTGGATAGTGAGGGTGCGGTTGCTGAGGATTGCGAGAATGGGCGGCCCGAGTATTGGATTATCACTGCCGCATGATAAGCTGTACTGTTAAATACGTAATAATGTAATTGTAAATAATGGCATGTATAGTCTATGGAAGTAACATCAATCTTTTCAATTTCGACCGTGACGTCATATTTATCTCGCAGCAAATGACGTCACAACAACATGTTGGGACAAAAGTGCGCAACGTCGTGAGCCCGCACTTACAACCGTAAATGGCACACGGAAGGCTGCATAGGGCTAGACCAATTTGTCCGGCGAAAATTGGTAAGACGCGTTGGGTAAGCCAAGGTGTGCAAAAGTAAACGGGACTTTCGCCAAGGAAGGTGATGTAGCGGAATAATCGATCTGGGCTTTTGATTGCTGGATATGTTTGTTAAGCTCGGTTGAGCGTGGCGAGACTGTAACTTTGGATTCTGAGCACGCGTGCGAATCTCAAAACAATACTTAAACGACTTTGATTCAGCAGCGACAAAGCACTTCTGAACCAACCACGTCGCCATCCACACTCTAGCACAAACAGCCACAATCATGTCAATCCAAACGAGCAACATGAACAGGATATCATTCCTCCCCCTCTCCTCGATCCGCCGGCCCATTGTTCCTGTTCTTGACGAGGAGAAGATTACGCGCATGATAGAGACCCTGTCGCGTACGGATCCGGAAGCAATAGACGATGGGCTACCTCCCATCGATGTCCTTCGTGTGCGCAAGAATGGGCAGGATTGGTATTTTGGGTATGTCCTTTCAATTTGGTGAGGGAGGCAGGGGGGCTAATGAGAGCAGGTTTGGAGGATGCCATAGATTTCAAGCATACGAGCGGACCGGCAAACAAACCGTTAAATGCAAAGTGGTCCCAGTAACCGAATCGATGCTGAAGATGTACGTCGGCGGCAGCGTGGAAGAAATGTTCAAAAAACCGCCTGCCGATGCGCCGCCGAACTCCGTTACTGCAGTTTAGGGATTGGCTATGCAGCGGGAGGGGGGTTTGCATTGGGTATGGTGTTTATATTGATTGATGTATATTGGTTATAAATCTGCAGTGTACGATGCAAGCAAATAAAGTGTAAATAGTCTGAATATTGTAGTTGTTGCATTTTCACAGAAAGCTCAGACGACAACTTGGCAAAAGCTCGTGCCCCCCTGTTCGTTTTGCTATGATAGCCGCAACAGCACGAGGCCTGTTGATGAAACTCGTAACTTTATAGCACGAGCAAAAGTTACGGATCGGATTCACATCTGAGTGAGAGCCCAACCGGGCACTGTCAGCACGTGTTCGCCGACATTGAGTAACGTGGTCAATGAATAACGACAACGAACGCCGGATGATAATTATTACGGCTTGCGCATATAATGATACCGAAAATATTGTGAAACAATTTGCACTACAACGGCAACGTGTGTCGCTAAAACGGGGCTTACTACTTTGCGTAGTAGTAGACCTTGTAGTAGTAACTCTAAGAGTAAAGTTCAGCATGTCGAGGATAATCATCGCATAATTATACATCTCATTGCTCAGTAAAAGCAAGAAAGTAATTAGTAGTATACAGAAGTACGGCAAAGCTGTCGAGAGCAGACTTATGGGCTTAAGTGGCGGCTGGGCCTCTGCGGTGGCGTTCAGGAGGCAGCGTCATATCTGATTTATCAGTGCCGCCCACCCGATCGCGGTTTAAAAAAAGTCGACGACTGTATGCAAACGCTGCGAAAAAAAAATAAAAAATAACCAGTAGACAGCGAAGACGAGAAACGCAGACCCTCAAGATGGAAAGTAACAAAAAGTGTACTGTTTTGTTTGTTACTCCGAAGTATATGCGAGAAATTTAAGATTCAGTCACGAGTCACTGGCGGAGGTGTCGTGATCCGTAAACGGTCGCGGCATATACAAGCTTCCTTGTCTAACTTTACTTCGCGCGTGACATTGACCGTTTTTACTTTGCACGTCACAGTCAACTCTCGAACGACAAATGAAAAGAAACAAAAAAAAACCAATTTACCATTCGAATATGTCGTGGAATAAGTTTTGGGGAGCGGGGTTCAACCCTCACCCTGCTCAAGCCGCAAATTGAAGCTTTTCATGTGCGTATGGCAAGGACAAAGTACAAGTACAAAAATCCATAGAGGAATTTAGGTAAAGTACATTTGGTTCCAAACTTTGCTCGGACATCGCCGAAACCCCCAATCGCACAGGTTAATCGCCGCGGCTTCCCTCGTCCGACGCGAACTGCAAGTGGACCCGTTTCTAATTTCCCAATTTTTTTGTGTTGATTAGCTTTAGATATTTTAAAATTAATTATGCAATCCGTGTCGTCAATCTAAGTTGAAAGTTTTACTTTTGCGTGGCATTCTTTTTAGGCCAGGCTTGTGCGGTCTTGCAAGTCAGTTTCACACCGCGGCAAGCGACGTTCGTTGGCGAAGGTGGTGTTTTGCCAGCGGGGTTGCTCAACAAAACTGCAAGCGGTACCGGTTGAACCACAGTAACCAAGCTTTGCAATTTTCATTCTGTAGACCTCCAACAATTGGATAAGCATATAACAATCTATTAATATTAACCGATAGATAACATCCAACAAATACTTCGCAACGACCACTAATAATATTTACAAAGAAAGCTAAAATCGCACCTCATTAATAACAATCATTGTTCACTCATGCTTCCATATAATTACAAATACAAAAACCAATCCCGATATCAAAAACAAAACCCATAACCAATAAACTATCATATCGTATAATATAATTTAGTAGTAAGCACTTTTATAACCCAGTACCGTAAACCCAGTAATAAACACAATCCGAACTCAAAACATATGTACATGATCTAATTACTATAGTAGCGAAGAGATCAAGCCGTGAGATGGAACGGCGCGACATTGCCCATACCGTACGCATGTCGATGATAGGCATCTCCCTCCTCATAGTATGTCTGTTGCGAGGTCTGATTGGGAACAGTATGCATCGGTATAGACGCGCACGCATGCGTGTTCAGATGCCGCGTAAGCGTGGTTCGGCGGGTGAATGTCTTTGCGCAGCCAGGTTGCTTGCACATATATGGCCGCTTACCGGTATGCACCCGTCGATGTCGCGCGAGGGAGGAGGAGTCTGAGAACGCCTTATTGCATGTGTCGCACTTATGTGGCTTCTCGCCCGTGTGCACTCGGAGGTGGACAGTGAGTGCGGATCGCTGGATGAACGGCTTGCTGCAGACTTCGCACACATGAGGCTTGACACCAGTGTGAATGCGTTCATGGCGTGCGAGGTCAGATCGGCGCGCGAACCGCTTCGAACAGGTGCCGCACAGGAACTGCTTCATGCCGTATGACTGCTGCGGAAGCATTCCCGGCGAAGCGACAGACATCGCGGGCGTCGGCATGTTCTGGGGACTGGGAACTTGCTGCGGCTGCGGCTGTGACTGTGAATGGGGCTGAATCGGCTGCGGCAGGGCCTGTTGCAGATTGTGCATCGACTGGCTCTGGTGGTTCGTTCCTGCAGCAGCGGCGGCGTAGGCGTGCAGATACGTGTTCGAGGAAGACGACTGGTCGTGAGTCTGGTAAGACGGAAAGTACTCGTTCGCGTAGTGAGAAGCCATAGGCGCAGGGGAGTCCAAGTATGAGCCATACTGAGGATTGCCGTACGCAGCCTGAGCGTACCCATGCTGGGCAGACTGCTGAATCTGCGCAGCGACGTTTTGGTGCGCCTGTTGGATCGGAGGCACGTATCTACTTGGTCCGACCGACGGATACACTGCCGGTGACCGCGGGGACGGCAAGCCGATAAGTGACGGCGAGTTGACGGTCGACACGAGCGACGCGACAGAAGTGCGGTCTGTCTCGGACTTAACAAGAGACGGAGTCGGAGACTGAGACTGGTTGCGGATCGAGCGGGAGGGCGACATAAGTGCCCAGGAAGGTGTAGGCGGTGTGACGTCCTTAAAGTGCTGGGTGTGTTGGTCCAGCAATTTCTGCTGCTGCTTGCCAGTGTTGAGAATGCTCATGAGATCCATGGCGGACGAGCTGGGGGGGATCGTTGAGGACGGAATTTTGGCGGTGTTACGAGAGTGGGCTGCTGTAGAAAAGAGTGTCGTGCTCGAGGGCGTAACCGTAACAGTAAATTGTCAGTTAAGGAAATATAGATGGGTTCTGCAGTGGATCTTGGAGCGTGAGTAGAAAGGGAATTAGGAAAGGGGGGGAACGTGGAGATATAAAGCGGCGGGATCGAATGGTAGCCAGGCGGAGACGCGCGCGTTGCCCGATTGAGGAACACGCACCGACCGCCCGTCGGCAGCGCACGCACAGAGTCCTCAGCGTTACACAGACACACCGCGTACCTGGCTCTGTACCACGCAGCGGTCTGGGCGCACTCTATTCTTTTGGGTGCGGAGCCGTCAGCCATCCCGCGAACGCCGCACTCGGTACTCATCACCCAACTTGTGGTACGGCACGTTACCTGTCACCTGAACACCCATCTTCGGGCGAGCCGACTGCCGACGCGCGCCCGCGCCCACTTCTGGTTTTGTCCGCTTTGGGCAGGTCGCACCCGCCTGCCCCTTCAGGAACTTTTTTTCTCTTTCGCAACAGTCTCTCGCCTCGCCCATCTCCGTGCGGCATTAGAACTGCATACATCTTCTAGACTATTGGCTGGCTGGCTGGCGATCTTAGGCCAACTCTCGGGCCAGCCATATCTGACTCTCATCTGTCCGTATCTCTTCTCACTCGGTATCGCTTATCTCGCGACATTGGCTCCTCCGCATGGGCCTATCGCATATCTTGGATAGGTTGCAGATGCTTCTTATGAGTTAATCACGTCATTGAGCATCCTTCTGCTCGCCCTGTTTCAATTGTCGAAAGTTAAATGTATACATTCAAAGTAATAGTTAATTAGTGATAAATAATAATGGTACGTGAGACTGAAGACGAAGTATTGACAGCTGGCATCTTGCCGTGAAAGCACGGCACCATAGCGTTCATTATGACCGGCTAGTCACATAGTCTAAAGTTAGCCAACCGGCCCTCCCGTTGCGGCTGATCCGCATGTCGACAACGGATGGAAAATGGTCCATCCAATTCATCCCACTCTTCGATTATGTGATTAAATAATTACATACTACATGCCGCCACGAAGTTGATATACTCCCAGTTAATAGCTGATGTATTGCATATTCCCCAAAAACCCATTCGAATCGATGCATTGAAATGCCTGATCTGGTGGCGTCTGCAAATTGACGCACGCGCCACTAATCCCGTTCGCGCGGACTTGAGCAAAGAGTACATCGCTTATACGCTAGAATCAGATACGATCGTGGCTGCCGGGAACAGCACCGGGACCCTATAGGTAGGGGGCGCCGGCTCGCTTGTTTTGCTCGCAAGTTGCTATGCCGCTTCTTGGGTTTCGTGCTTCCTGTTTGCGATTAGCGTCATTGCTGATTGAGACCTTCCATTTGAATTGACATATATTTTAGGGGCGAGACTTGTTTGTACTTTCATTAAGGGCCGTCAGCAGTCATCAATGCTGTGACGTGGTCTGATATATCTTTCTCCGCACTTCCGTGTCTGTGATAGAGAAACAATTTGACATAACCTTCCACCAGACGGTGTTGCCCAAGAGTAAATGCAGCCATCCACACAAAAAATGTAAACATGTATAATTTAATACGCGAGTGGGATCTCGTCTGATTGCTTCGACTCCTGCTCCATGACCGGTTTCTCGTCTGACTCACAAGTATCGAATTGTCGCGACCAATATTAGAACCAGGTCCGAGCCGACAAGAGTCACCACAGTCTCACTACTCGGGAGTCAGAACCCGCTCAGACCACTCCGCACTCTCGCCAACGGGCCCACACGCACTAAGGCCAACCGGACGTGCTTTGGCCTCCGGTGACGAAGTGCGGAATTCCTCTTCTGCTTTGTGCTTTTGCGATATCGGTCGTATCGTGGTGGTCGTGCGTACTGGCTAGCACGAATTGGATCTTGCAGTTCGTGGGACTCGGTGAAAGTGGATCAATCATGCGACAATAATAACGCACTTTCCGAATTTCCTCAACCGCGACAGGTCGGTTACTTCTTTAGCTCCAACGTTCGATGCAACCAGCCTAATTAGTCTTCTTTCAACACTAAAGTTCCCGCACTTGCATCACGCTACCATCTCATCTTCAAATACTCTAATCATTTTCTCGAGGGAGTGCGCTTGGCCCAGCTGAGTTGGCGCCCAAGTGTTAAAAGATAAGATCGGGAGGTGACGAGTCGCGAAAGCTTATTTACATGCTGCTGTAAAAGTTGTTCACGGCAGCCTGCATGTTTCTCAAACCCACGAATATTGGCGCGGCAGAAGTTGCATGAACATAACTGGTAATTTCCCATGCAGACTGGCTGAATAGATACCCAGATTCGTCATCTTATGCCTACTGTACGTCATCTTAAGCATATGGCGTAGCCATTTCCAAAAAAAAGTATAACGGGAGTGTAAAATATGTCCCACTTTCACCAAAGGACTTCTCGGTCGGGTAATCATGTTTCAATGGTCTCGCGAATCTTCTTGTTAGGCCGAACGCCCGATACTGACATACAGAGAACATTGGATTCTACGAAGTTCGAGAATGAATCTAAATTAATCTCACTTACTCATGTCAACAACTCCCCAGGCAGTTGACACTTAATGTGAGCAAATGCAAGGGATGGATCACTCGCTAAATTAAACCTTCCATGCCAAGAAAAAAATTTTAATGACTTTTAGTCATATGTCACATCAAACTCCGACCGCTCATGCTCCGTATGTTATCAATAATTTCAATCAAAGTATTCAGTTATTTTCATATATCATTGGTTCACATTTTTTGCACAAAGAAACGAATATAGTCAGCGATGATCTATGTTAGTCGTGGATGCGGGCCAATGCACGTCGTGACGCCATAGCTTGCGCCTCAAAGTCCGCAGAGTCGTTCGGGAAGTAATTCTAGAGCCTCGGATGCCGGAAAATTCGCGTTTTATTATGCGAGAGTGGAAAGTTTGGTAAGCTAGTGGAAGTTTATATGGGGAGAAACTCTATATTTAGGTATGGCCGTCGTTCTAGCCCGTCGTAGGTTATCACGTGCATCTTCAGCGTCGGCTTTTTCTCGCTCCAATTCGGCGCTTCCGATCAGAATGCGCTACCTCCCGAGACTCCGCGGACATGACTCAATTCGGTAACATACAGTCTTAAATATGGGGCAAGATGAAGCTACAACCGCCATTACTTAAATATATTCACGGGGCATATTGCGATATTGCTGGTCGATTTGGTAGTTTAAATTATGAATTGACATTTCGTAGCAAAGTAGCGGATCACTCGGCGAAATCGGCAGTCGACTTTCTTGTTTAGGCAAATTAATTGGGATGCTATGACATCTAATCTGGTATCCGAGCTCCAGTAACTGACTTTTGCCTACGACAGTCAATAAACGCATTCGAGAAACAAATCGAAAGTCGCGACCGTGTATCGACATTGCTTGCGTTGTCGCGTGCCATCTGAGCAGTCTCATTTCGCTTACTTTGCATCAGATCCCAAACGAGCTCAAACGAAGAGCAATGACCACAGCCAAAATTCTCAAAACGGAAACTACGACCAACCTGCTGTCATGCATATCTCGGCAACTATACACCTTCGGCGGCCGCGCAGTAAGGGTGATTCTGCACGATGAGAGCCGGTCGTGGACTTGTCAGATGAGAAGCCCAAAAGAATGACAATGCATTGCCTGCCTTATTAGCTCATATGCCAGCGCTATCAGCTGGAACAATGAAAGACGGAATTTCAACACATGACGCACCTCAAGGACCAACTTGTGGTTGCTGGCATGAGCCCATGTTCATCGAGGTGTTTCTTCCCTCACTCACTATCACTACTTTCCACAGTGATGCACTTCCTGCCTTGCTGTCCGCATCAGATATGATGATCAGCAAGATGTTCTCTGCCTTGGCTCACTTTAGGTTTCGACGCCAGAGCATTTCGAAACCTTCCAAGATGCTGCGTATTCGGCAGCGGATTCGGAGTCGTCTGTGTGCCCCGCAAAAGAATCCAAAGGGGAAAGCTCAAGGCTTTGAAGCAGTCAGCGAATGGCAGCTCTAAGAACAAGCAGAAATGCACCTATTGCGGAAAGAGAATCCAATGAGCCAAAAGATTGTCATGTCCGCAAGCATCAGCTTTGCCAGATACAGAGTTCCAGCGATGGAATATCTGGCGCACTTTTATTAACCGTGTCGGCACTTCGCCCGATTGTGATGATGGTCCATGATTACTCGTCCGTCTTGTTAATCCTCCTGCCAGTCCTAGTCGTTGAGAGGTGACAAACCCTAGGAGACTCTTGCAAACGTGACTTCAAACACACTACGCTTGTTCAACTCTTCTGCTCGTCAAAGAAACAGATTTGAGTACATATCATTACTCTTATCGAACGGACTTCTCTGGGGAGCATCAGAATATCTCAATAAGTACTGTCGTGCTGAAGGAGTCTGATCAACGGTTGTATCTCAGAAGCAGATATGTGACTTCGCTATGGATGCACTAGGACGAATCACCGGATTGTAATGATGATGCGTGTGTGATTGGCGAGGATGTCAAGACTTGGATGGTTCATACTACTGAAAATTTTTGACACGAGCCCTCTGAATTGGGTTGCGACGGTGGAGAACAATGATTAAATTATGAATAACGTAGATGCATAGCGAGCGGCGCATCATAGCGAGCGGCGCACTTTTCACACACTTATACTATAAACACCCGTATAATTCCACTAAACACCATTAAAACAATTCAAACTACTCAGAATCGTCTTCTTCAGACATTTCTATCACCGCTTGACACGTACGCGCATTATGCCCGGCCTCGCCGCAGTTGCCACAACGCCGGGGACGTGTTTCGGTCCTCGCCGCGCGACTACCACCAGCACTCGTTTTCTCCCTGATCTGCTCACCCATCTCAAACTCATCCTTTAAGTCGGAAGCTTCCTGTATAGAAAGCGATTCCTCCATTCATCCATTGCGTAGACGCGTTTTTTTTGGCCCTCCGGCACTTACTAAGCCTCTCATTTGCAGCTTCAAGGTCTTTGATCTTTGCCCGCATCAACACCATGTTATGCATCACAGCCATCGAACCTTTCGCAAACTGGTCAACTGCGTCACAGATTGAGGTTGGTGAGCTATCTTGATGAAGGGTGATTCGATTCTTGATGAACGTAGACTGTGAAGATGCTTCAGTTGGGTTGCTTGGCGTCTTAGAGACCCAGGCTTGAGGGCTGCCAGGGTGTGAGTTTACAGGCGTTGGGGTCTTAAGCCGGAGATCAAGCTGCGATATGACCCGATCCGGATCGAAAGGAACAAGACCAGCACCCCGAAGACCTCCCTGAACGTTTTGTTTGGTCATGGCGCTCTGGAAGGCGGCATAAAACGCGGGAAAGAAGTCCTCCGTGGTGATATGGGTTTGGCCACCTCGAATAAGATCCTCAATTTGTTTACCGTACGCCTTTTTCAACGGGCTAAAACAGCCAACATCAAGAGGCTGGAGGATATGAGACGAGTGAGGCGGCATACAAAGCGTAATAATGTTGTTCTCTTGGCAGTAGACCTCGAAGTCGGTTGAGTGGTGGCTCTCATGGCCATCAAGGACCAAGAGGCGATAAACACCTATATTTTGAACCTTTGTAGACTCATCAAAGTGTTTAATCCAATCTTGACCTATCTCATTTGTAGTCCAGCCAGTAGCGCTTGTAGCAACCTTCCAGTTGTTTGGCAATTGACCTTCGTAGTACCAAGGGAGTAGGTGATATTTCCCCTTTACAATGATGAACGGCGGGATCGTCTAGCCAAGCGCATTTACGCCTTGGATCACTGTAACCCATTCCCGATTCCCAGGCTGCTTCGATTTTGGCTTGCCACTTCGTTCGGAACTTGTCACAACCGTTGCGGATGAGATAACGCCCATCAAAAACCCAGTCTCGTCAAAGTTGTAGATATCGGCGTCCTGGATGCCGTACTTTGCAATTGTGTTCCATACCAGCGCGAACCAACCACGAATAAGTTCTGGATCTTCGCATTTGGCCCTCTGATAATCGTATCTCCGACTAAAACGCGTGGTAAGCTCTGGGTGCCGTTTGACAAAGCTTGCCACCCATCGTGGACCGACGCGTGTCGCGTCACGCGCGTCAAGCAGTCGGTTCGCCATATCTTCCACACCTTTGTACCGAGGAGGAAATCCTTTCGAATCCAAGTCAAGGATGTGTTGGACAATAGTTTCCTCTTCCAAATCGGTCAATTTCTTTGAATTGGCAGAGATATCGCGTCGCGATGGTTTACCGGCGCGCCGGCGGCGGAGGGTTGTTTCGGGGACGGTATAGATATTAGCTGCGGCTCGAACCGAAAGGCTAGAATCATTTTTAAGTGCTTCGAGTGCAAGAATAACTCTACTTTCTTTTGAAGACAATTCCATTATGGATTGTGGAGTAAATTACTGTTGAAGATGGTTTGTGGCAGATTGGGTAGAAAGTGCGCCGCTCGCTATGATGCGCCACTCGCTATGCATCTACGTCATACGTAGTTTGCAGACTAAATACATAAAACTGGGAACTCGAGTAGGCTTGACTCGGGGGTTCCAAGTTGAGTAATCTCAATTAACTTATTCCCATCTCTGATAGCGTGACTTGCTGAAACGATTGTTATATTCGGACATTCTGGGACTGCCGATGTCCCAATCTTCCCGAGAACCGGGTGCAAGAAAATTCAATCAACTGTTACACAATTAATCCCAGTCTTCGGATGTACCTTCCTGCATCCAGCGCACTTTATTGTTTCTCTCGGAGCGAAACCATGTCGGGTCTCGGTAGACCTCCAGTGTGGTGGTTCGTCGTCTCTCATTAACTGTTAGGACGGATCTGGCCAGTGCGCATCCGACTTCCAAAACCGGATTGCCGTGGAGTGGGTACGAGACCCATGCTTCCTGTCTTGTACTCGGTGACGGACATCGGAGATTAAGATAGGGGGCGGCGGAATGTTGACGATTGACAGCGAGTTCCAGAAAAAGAAGCAACAAATTCCAGTTTCCTGTTACAGTAAGTTATTGCTCTAACCCCCCTCCCAGGACGAGGTAGATTTGTAATTAGCGCACCTGGACATCAGTATTTTGAATGCATGCAACGACAATTTCGCCACAATTAGATATCTCCTAGTTATTAACAGCGTCAGGATACAAAATAACGGGGGAACAAATTAAGGGATCATGTCTAAAGCCTGTGCACAACTGCGTCAGGCATGAGGAACAGTTCTCTCGACTGGACCCCGACTTGGCACTGCCAGAATCAAACGCGAGGAACTGGCGGCAGTAGTGCCGATCTAGTTGCATCGATTGCCCGATCGGATTCTCGTGGGCAGGAGAGAATCACGTCATCCCAAAGGGCCAAAAACAGAGTTGGGCGCGCGTCGCACACGGACGCAACTTTATCGTCGGTAAGCTGTGGGACGGTTGTACCGAAAGAGGCAGTGTGCCGCAGGACAGCGCGAGCCGCCGCCGGACTCGTCAAGGGAACTAAGTACCCAGGTAACGACGAACTTGCGGTCCGTGACCGCGAACACAGTTTGCTAATTAACATAAGACGACAACGACGCCCATGCAGGGGCCCCAGCCACTACGCACACACCCGCGGTTTGGTAGCCAGACAGCTGGTTTCGCAAATCCTCTCTCTGCGTTATTAGCAGAGCGAGCTGCTTCTGACGAGCCATTGTTTTGTCTGTCGATTAGCCCGGCCGTCTGCAATTGACAAAGCTTTTTCTTTCAGTAGGACCCCCCTTCCTGGCTATTCCCAAAGCCGTTAGGCCACATGCACGGGCGGGAAGGTGCATGGCGCAAAGACCTCCTTTTTGTGTCTGAAGAGAAGCGGAGTCGGATGCAGTACAGTACTGTAACTAATAAAAGCGTGTTCTTGCGGGCTGCTTGCGCCGCCAGCGCAAAATGACAGCTGATGAGTAATGATGACTTGTCCTGCCCGCGGCCCCAGACCTTGTTACCGGCGTCACCCGTTACCTAATACGAGACCCAATCTGCTGACGCTAGCGCCGACAAGATCGACAGAAACAGGAAGACAGACCGGAACTAGTTTCTAGAAAGACCGTCGCTACCTTCTACCTGGTATACCTGCCACAGTCGCCGACGAGCAGTGAGTGGTCACTGCTCGTAATAATACAAACTCGCACTCTTCGTATTCGGTACTAAATTGTGGGAACACTCGCTTGGTCCGAACTCAGACCTCGGACTCGGACTGGGTGTGTGCATGCCCTCGGCATGCACCTGTTGTACCTGTTGTACCTGTAGCCCGAGTGATTCGTAAAGTCGCTCTTTTCCGAAAAGACTTGTGCCGTGTCTGGTGTGTAAATGTATTGCCCGAGACATAACTCCAATTACTGTTGCACTATCAAGTGTGTTCGGGCGATCCGACTGCTACAGGGAGACCTGAATTATTCAGCACCCAACAATGGCGTGGCTTTGTTATATCCGCGCATCAGTGGCCTCCAGCATTGGCCCCTTCATAGTACCTTGAATATATTGCGGCTAGTCGTACCAAAACCGGGTGGGTTCGTACCTTGCGAGCAAGAGCATGACTCACTTCGGTTGCGCCGACGGTAGTAAGGACTGCTCGCGGCTCTGCCGTCGACGCTAAGCCCGTGACGGCCCGTCGTATCATAATCAAAACCCGTGTGGCTCTCCCATAAACCCCAGACCTCCGACGGCTTCTGGCTGTTACCAGCCCTAGCCCTCCTAGCGCGTGGACTGTCTCAATTAGGCAGTTCTCTGCTGACCACAAAACCCTCGCCTTCTCCCTCCAAACATGCTGTACACAAAACCCACACATTTGTCTGTTCTTGATCGCAATCAGACACACAGAGCGGCACACGCCACGCAATCATTAACTTTTCCTATCTACGATTCTGATATTGCTACATGCCGCCTTTTGTAAGGTGTGGTTAACTTGCGGTATTTTTTAGTCATTGGTGCAGTTGCTGTCTCGTTGTCTCGAAGTCACTCAACCGCAGCTCCGCCATGCAACATCGTGACTTGACTAGAGATTAACACTCGGGCCGGCGGGCTCTACTATCAGACTTCGCCAGTATGATACTCGATCCATGATATGACTTCCGTAGGCGATGTTCGTGCAGCGGCCAGCGACGGCGGCTTATCTTTGCTCGGCGCCGTGACTCTCGGGCTCACTGCATTGACTCTTCGCATCTGCTTTGACGTTGATATTTGCACCTTAGATTGCTACAACTCTGATATCGTACCCCAATTATCGGCCTGCGCCGTGCAAAAGAGGCAACGACTTTCAGTCATGGTAAACAAATGACTCATACTTCCGGCCCGAGCGGTGCATTGTGCTGCCGTTGCGGCATACGGCACGTCATTGTTGTCCTCTTTGTTCACTGTCGTAGGGTATGAGTTGTAGTGGTAGAGAATCGAAAACTGGTCGCCGGGTAGAAGTTCCCGATTAGATACCACATCTGCAGTGTCTGGCTCTGCGTCGATTTGCGCATATGTTGCTTGGGCTCTTCGTTCGCGAATTGCTGTAGCGTCAAAATGATTGTTCTTATCCATATAGGTAATATATTCTTTGTAGGGTTTGGTATGTTATAATATCGCTTAGCCCGACTGCGTTATACGACACATATTACTTTCGATATCAAATGTCTTCTCGAATGCGGCGAACATTTTGCCAAAAGGCTATACCCTACTCTCCGTCCAGCAATATCCATCACTTCACAATCGTCCAATCATACAAACGTAATTGGCACGCTTTACTACTATAAACGAAGTATTACTACTCTCAACTATATCTCTGAAAATTGTTAAGAAGCTCGATGCCAGGACCTCATCGCGAACGTGACAGGCGGTCAGTGTATAAGACATAAGCCGCGGCGGGGTTCGATGGCGTCCAACCGTCGGGCCAAGTTGGGTGGGGCGTTGAAACCTTATATGGATTTAGGCTCTCGATCTGGTTCGCCGAGAAAAACCGACAACCTAACAAGGGTGGACTTGGATACTTATTGCACACTGGTGGATGGTAGACGGAGACGTTCGTGGACTGGAAAATTTCCGTGCGAGGGTGGCAAATGATATGACATGCGCGCCGGGGTGCGGTGGAGATGACGAGCTCCGAGAGACAGTGAGGCACCTGCTGGCATTCTGAGATAGAAACTGCATCGAGCGCTGAATCTTCCAGATATCGTACGTGTGCCTATGGTATTTGCCAGTCGCTGATGCCCAAGTTACCGCATTGCTTTTGCTGTGCTTTGGAAACATGCAGTGCGCAGCGCCCCAGCTGGTAAGCCCACGATTTGGACAAACTACATCGATGGCTAGCTCCTGACATGTCGCAGCCACTATTGGTTCGAGGTGCAAATTGATCAAAGGCATTTGACATAGCATGTTCGTTTGTCAGATTTAATTCCGGTGGCACCGCGTTTCTACGTGCTGTGGCATCCCAAACATGATTACTTTCCCCGCAGCCAAACGAGGAATTCACAATATGAAATAGTGGGGCTCGATTTATAAGCTTGCGCGCGAGAGTAGAGTACCTACACATTATAATAATATCAGCTCTGCGAGGCAGTTAGATCCATGTTGCTTCCTTTAGCTACACATTCTTCGATAGCAACTCCTGGATTCATCAGATGACAGGTCCAATCACACATAAACTGCTGTCAGCAAATTGCAGAGTACTCAAAGACTGCGATGTCATCTGTCTGTACGTATCTAATCTCGACTACCAACGGCGCAAGTCAAGGCCGTACCGGCGCGAAGCATCTGGCCCAACTGAACCGTCAACATCTGCTCAAAGGTTCGACATGCTTAGTTTGGCAATGCGTTGGCTAGACCCCTCGCATGGCACCGCAATGTTCTCGTGTGCTTACTTAGCCAGTGGATTTACATACAACTTCTTTGATAGTGCTTAAACCTGAATTCCAGCGTTGGAATAACCGAGCTGCGTCCCGCATATCGTCTGAACAAAAGCTTGTTGGTAGATGATGCGTGGTCGGGGCGCAACGAATCGTCGCGCCCGTGCGGTGAGTTGTTTCCGTGCTATAGATAAATCCATGAGTGTTGTATGTATATAATACTAAATATGGTCTTCAGTTCCCAAGTCTGCCCGGGTCTTTTCGTTATAGTCCAGATTATTCTGCGAATATTTTGTTGAACCTTGAATCCTTAAACGCGGATTCGTGATACTACAAACACATTAAATCCGTCTCCGCATTGTTTTATATCCGGATCGTGCATACCGTATCCGACTTCATCACACATCCTGCCCTATCTCCATATCGCGGGATGACACACCTTGTATCGCAGAATGCTCATCTCCACAGTCTCCGCCCTCGCCGCAGAAAGATGGCCGACTAGAACATATGTCATCGCGCATCGGCATGCCTAATACGGTAATCGAGACCACCTAGAAGCTCCCATTTTGCGGAATATATCAGCCACAACTTATTGAATGCGGTACATTCCCAGTGGCGCCATACTGCAACAGATGAGACAGAAAAACCTGGCGGCGCGTCATGGAAATAAGCGGCAGTTTTGCGACGGAGTTACGTATAAAATATACAGAAAATATACAGGACGGTGATAGTTAGTCAAAAAACGTATTATTATACATACCCCCGATCACATCGCATTGTCGATTTGCCGATGAACTTAAATCCTGCCAATCGAAATTAGAAAATGTGGTACATGCTCTTGGCCAGACACAAGGCAACGGCGCACGGAGCAACGTTTGTTTTTTGCCTTGCCGGCACAACTCTCGCACCGCGTTTGCATGAATCAATTGCTCTTGTCTGCTTTTCTCAGCCCATCCATGCGCGGAGCTGTGTCGCGATGTCATTTTTTGGGCTTACATTTCAGATCATCATAGCTCGGTTGCGCAGATCAAGACAAAATATACCGTGGTGAGACACAAGATCTGCATGGATTACAAAGCCGCGTAGTGATTGTCTGATACTGTGTCATCTCCGCTTAACGGTAGTGACCGACTGACTAACGCTGATACTTAGGAGCAGATTTGTAGTGGACGAGGTTTTTGTACTGACCGTGACAATAATCCGCAACGCGGGACGCATCTCAATCCCAACGATCAAATTCAAACCCACCCAACGGAGGCCGAGGCTCCCAACATCATGAGGGCATTGTCTGATCGATCAGGAACTCGAAATGCCATACTCTCAGCTACAACTTGATTCCAACACCCCAATCGACGGCCTGCTCGTCTTCTTCTACTCCCGTGTCATCAAATACGGATACAACGTCCATGCCGTCACGCGCAGACTAAAAGCCAAGCTCACAACAATTATAGTCCCGGATCGGGAACGGCAAGACCGGGACGTTCGGGACGTGATTGCGGGTAGCACCTGTGCAACGACGGTAGATTGTTCGTATCGAGCCCGACGTAGACTTTGTCGGCAATCTGGTCCGGAATATGAAGAGTCCTGTGCTCGATCTAGCGAGACTGTTGGCGGTGCAGGCAGTCGTTCGAGATATCATGATGCTCCGCCAGTCAACAGCCCGAAAAGTTCTCTCCAGCACAAAATTAGGAAACTGAGAAAACGGCCATACAGTACGAGTTTCAGTACGTCAGACCGGTCGCGCGTCAGTAGCTCGCTCATGGACAGGAGGAAATACAGACGATGCAGTTCGATTTTGTCCATGTTGTCATTGCGATCGTGGTCGTTCATCTTTAAAAACTCCATTCTGCGATACAACCCCGATGAATACGACGCATTTCTTAAGGGAACGTCTGCTGATGATTATAGGCGACAGGCAGCTCAGATTTATAGTGTCATGCCGTTAGAAAAGCAACTGGACACCAAGACGATTCAGAGGAAAAGTCTTAAGCGGAGACTACTTGGATTTTGACCTGTTGATTCGTTTGATACTGTCGTTCTCTATATCTGTCACATCCTGAAGAATTTGATACATTTTCTTATGCCATTGACATTATGGACAAAATGCAAGGATACAAAACACAATCTTACAAATAGTACGTCATCAGATGTAAAAAGTGTACACTCATACACAAAACATGTCCCAGTGATTTGGCACGCACATATATACTACAACTCCCTTACAAACAGCGCTGCAAAAGTTGACTTGGTTGACCGATTATGCCTAAACATCATGTTAGTGAGCGACAACCGTTAAAACGTAAAAATTCAACGCACCAGATAATGATACATTTGCCTATTTTCGGCCGACCGTTCGATATATTCCCTCTCCAGCATGGCATCTATTCGCTTTTTAATAAGTGCCGCGTCGGGGTGAAAGTGCGACGATAACTGGCCGGTTACTTCAGCGACCAGAATAATGTGCTCCAAACTCTTGCGTGCCCTAATCGGATTAGAATCGTTTTCAGGTTTCATAAAACTTAAAAAGAAATGCTCCACGTACTTCATGATTCGTACTATAGCTGCATCTGTCTGATATCGGCGTAATTCGTCAACTTTATCCATTGTACCCTTTCGCTCAGTCTCAGTCTCGGTCTTGTTGATGTACGCAACAGTAGGAATCTTAATCCTGATATACTGTGATTCGAATCCCAGGTTGAAAGAGAACCGATCGGCAGCGTTTATATCCTTCGACATGGGCTGCTTGATCAGTATCCGCGTCTTCGGCACGACGGCCAACGACTGCAAGTTTCTGATCAACTCATTATCCGGAATCGACGTCGCCGCCTTTATCTCCTCAAACGTGAGCGATTCGCCGTCAGCTAGATCATTGAAGAGCATCAAAATGACCATCGCGTACGTCGAGACATTCAACTCGTGCTTGCGTTTCCGAAACGCGACTCGGATATCCGCGTTGCCCATATTGGGATTCCATGTCAGCACGCGACCACTATGTCTGTCAACGTAAAACTTTTCAAACGATCGCTTGATACGTTCGATTTCGGGCGGGTAAACGCATGTGTGGGATTCGATGGTTGATAGTGACACGGGCCAGTTCGTAGAAGTCAGTACTGACACCGACATGTCAATCGCTCGTTCAGGGTCGGTGTTTTGAACGTGCGCCTTATATTCTTGCATTATATCGTTCGAAACCTTCATATCCTTAAACATTCCTTCCAACTTGGTCGTAAACGAGAATCCAACTTCCATCTTGAGCTTCGTGATCATCATGCGTTCGACATCGTCCGAAATTGAGCGGCCGCCAAGTAATCGCTTCGCAAGATGGGTCTTGTAATACGTCTCGAACATGTCCTTGTCTGTGATGTACCGGAATAGCGTAATAGCACGATCCAGCACTGCTTCTGCTTCATCTTCAGTTTTCTGTTACTCGTTAGTTGTCTATCTACTTCCTTTTCCGCACACACCTACCCCTTTCAAGCCTTTCTTCAGATTATCGTCGATAAACAGGGATAAAAATTCGCTGCACCGATTAATTTGGTTAATGAACGATGAGAACGCGTTCGTCAGTGACGTCTGGATCTGGTTATCGCCGTCCATAGTGTCGTTCAAGATGCAATCGTATTTTTCTTTCAAACCGAGAACCTCCTCGACCCACTTGAATGCTGCGATTGTTGCCGCATTCTGGACCGTCACACCTTTTGATTTGTCTGGATGCTTCAGCACTTCAAGTGCGTCTTGATTGATTTCTCCGCCCTGTTGAATAATCCTGGCAATCAGTGCACTTCGCAAATCGGTCTTCTCAGGGTCCACTCGTTTGCACAATCGATATAGGCGCTTCAAATCATCGAATCTGTCGTTATTTATCATAAATGTAAGTCCAGAGGCGTCAGATTTTATGACTGAGACGATATTCTTGGTAATAAGATTCTCCTCCACAATCTTAGTGATCTTTTGCTCGCTTGTCACCGATAAGTATGACATTGCGCGCTCAAACTCCTCCTGAAGGCGCTTCTCGGTCTTAATCAGATACTGACTAGAATCGCATTCACGAGACAATTTGTCGGTCTCAGTGGTATAAAAATCGACGGATGACCGCAGGAATTTTGGCTCAAAGGACCGAGAATATACCGTTTCACCATCGATTTTATCTTCAGTTAACGACTCCAACATCAGAACTGTCGCCTTGATTGCCGAAGTATCTACAATGTCTCCGTCCCGCTCCAGCTGGATTTGGTCAAGGATAATCGCATATATATGTTCGCCGACCTGAAATTCATTGTTTCGGATGACGTGGTCTCGGAAAAGTGCCAGGCCTGCGTCGTAAATGAGTGGAAGCTGCAGCTCTTTGCAATATACCCGATCCTGAATATCTCATTAGTCCTCAGTCGACACACCGTTGCAAAGTTCACGAACCATATACATGAGGATGTCACTTATCATGCGCATGCACAAGCAGTGATCATCCCATTGCGCCTTTACAGCCTTCAAAAACCGGATCCCGCCCTCCCTCTTATCCGCTGCAGCTAATGGTACAGCAATCGTAGACGTGACGCCGCCACCTCCAATTGTACTCGTCAGCAGCGAGTTCGTCGTATTGCTCGCAAGCGGCGCCAATTCCGTAGACACAATCTCACGCAAATGTTGCGCTACGAACGTCTTGAACGAGTTGTAAAGTCTCTCGGCGTGTTTCTTCAGCACAAGGGTGTATGCTGTCCGATAGAGTTCCTCGTATGACAGCCGTGACGCGTTCTTGCGATACATCTCTTGCATCGCAGTCGACAGAACAGCCCAGGAGTCGTCGAAGTTCACGTCCCCAGAATCGCGCTGACGAGTACCGGTTAGAATAATCTGTGTTTGGCTTATCCGAGTAGCTCGCAACTTACATTGCGCGGGGGCCGCATTTTCACCCGTGACTTCCCGCTAGACATCATAGCTGGTTTGAATGTCTAGATCAAGTCCGGAAAAAGCAGGCTAAGCGGAGTACTTGGCGCTGACAATATAAGAGGACCGGTTTAAGTTCCAGATTCCTTTCCCAATTCTCGAGATATTTCCTTAAGTACAATGAGATTCGCTAATCCTGCTGAGGAGTAATGCTGATGCTGGTACCTCTGGGTGTATGTCAACGGCGCTACTTAGACAACAATGGACAACGTCGGATCCGTGGACATTATTTCTCGACCTGAGAAACCTTTAAATGTCACGCAACTCGTTGCAGAGCAAAGCTCACCAATCGCACCCTCCAAAAAGTATCTCTGTAAAAATTGACGTTGGTGGTTATGGCCAATGTCGAAACGGCAATATTACGATTGGAGCAGTTCCTGCGGACCTCTTTATGTAGCTTGAATGACCCACTGTCACTTTCCAAAGCTACGCGCAGGCATGGCGTGACAATTGTGAAATGCTACCCCGGACCGGATGTCGATTCCGATAAAGCCAGTTTTATATGACCCAATGAAATATAGGAATTATCAATACGCTCCTATACATTGCTACCTCAATAAATTTATTTTAAAAACATATCTGCCGCATTCAAACTAGTGAAATAAATACAATAACTCCAAACTCGCCTCGCCTTCTCCAAAGCATCGTCAGTTAGCTAGTCCGATAATTAATTCATGGGCCAAGCTACAGAATATCCACGATGAATATATCAACACAAATACGGCAATGTAGTCAGTATTCGTCTTTTAATTTGCTTAGCTATCAGCGTCGTTGAACTTCAAGCTAATGCTGTTGACACAGTGCCGCTCGTCAGTTGGAGTCGTGTAGCCTGAAAAACATCGTCAGCCTGTATCCCATACCGTAACATAAGTGACTCATACCTTCACCCTTGAATATATGGCCAAGATGTCCGCCGCAATTAGCGCAGACCATTTCTGTGCGGACCATTCCAAGGCTGTTGTCCTCGAATCTCTTGATAGAACCTGGAATCGCATCGAAGAAGGCCGGCCATCCACATCCTGAATCAAACTTGGTCGAACTTTTGTATAATGGCGCATTGCAACCAGCGCATTGGTAGACACCGTTAGCATGGTGATGGTCGTATTCTCCGGTAAATGGCCTCTCCGTTCCTTTGCCACGCAGGACGCTGAACTGCTGAGGCGTCAATATAGCCTGCCATTCCCCATCGGTCTTCTGCACCGGATACGAAGAGCCGTGTCCCATTTGTGCCCCAGTAGTCGAGAAAAATAAACCAGATACAAATGAATGGAGAGACGTGACGATGCGTCGCGAATAGATACGCGTAGAAGGACGAGCTGGTAGTGGTGATCGAGAATGATAAGAACTATTCAATGACCACGACGTCAAATTGTAAATGCTGGCCAGGCCAGACACGCTGCGACGGGGAGATGAGAGCTTCAATATTTTAATGGCAACTGGGAGTGGCGTAGATCTTGCTGACGCCATTATTATTTAGAGGTTACAAATCTTGATCGTTTGTGCCGCTCAGAGGCGCAGTTGGATTTGCACTGATTGGAACTTTCAATAGCAGCCTTGACCCCATTACTACTAGACGCTTCGAAATCTCTCAGAAGAAGATGTATGCTTGAAATTCATCCAGGTTAAAATGCAACAGTACTACGCATTCATTTTATCCAAATATGTTTCTTGCGGGCTAGAGATCCTGAATAAGTTTCGTCTGGGTTGCCAGATCCTGCATTCTGTGGCAGGGCTAGGGTCGAGCTTGGAAGGATTGATGCCACGGCCTTTGTGATGTCAACAAATCGCATGTTACGCGCCGTCGGCATCGACTCGAATCAGTGCAAATCATCCCCATGCTCGCTCATTATTCAATGCTCTAGAATCTACCCTAGTTACGATTTTGATCTCAAATTATGAGCGAAGTGGAACTAAATCCGTCGCCCGGCGGTTCCGGTTCACCATCTCCTTGGGCATCAGAATTGGCCCTCGATTCGCTCACTACTTCGCTTAGTGCCGTAATATTGCAAACAAAAGCAGATGTGCTGGCTTTAAATAAGCCGCCAACAGGTCAGTTGACTAACTGTATTTTTTTTGTGTTATAGTTGCTAACGGTTCGTATAGAGCCTTCAGAAGCGAAACTCCTAGGTGATGTTTCATTTACACTTCAAGGCCTTAACTCTTCGACACTTCCTTTTGTCAACTCCGGTGCAATATCATTACCAAATACTCTCCCACTGCCAATGATATCAGTCTTACACAGCTTAGTCGAACCAGCATTACTTTACAAGAATTTGACAATATTCATCGAGTCCCCAAGTGGTCTAATAGGTCAGGCATTCCGGAGCGCGATTGAGAAAGAACTTCGAGGTTACTTGAGTCTTATTTCAAAGATCGACGAAGAAATCCGGAAAGAGCTACAGGCAGAGAAGGATGTCCCGGAATGGAAAAGAGGATGGAGTCTTGGGGGCGTGACGTTAAAGAAATGCATTTATTGGCTTAGAGACCCGACGATAATATTGCGACTCATGACCGACATGGCAGACAAATGTAAAGGTGAGCATACACGTGCGTAACGCCAGTAGTAGTTGCTGCTGCCTCTAACGCATAGAGTTAGATAAGAATGGCGGACAGCTGTTAAACGTGCTCCATTCGTATACGTCTCATGGTGACCCATTCATTTCGGACTTTGCTTCTCGATTACTAAAAGACGTGTCACGACCATTTTACGAGTTCTTACAGCAGTGGATCTATACAGGAGACATCCGAGATCCTTACATGGAATATTTCGTGCAGAAAGGAGATCAAACAGATGCAGTTTGGGATGGAAGGTATGTGCTGGAAGAGTCACAGATTCCTACGTTTATTAGTTACGAACTGGTGAAGAAAATATTCCAGACGGGGAAGAGTCTGGATTTCATTCGGATGGGTTGCGGCGGAGGTGACTGGGTTGATCGACACGGCACAGAGCTGTCGCGGACTTTCCACTACGGCGAGGCCGACGGTGAGATCGAAGCGGCCATTGATACGGCTTACCATAAAACAGTGACTCATTTGATGTTTCTGTTGACCACCAAATTCAAACTGAAGGAGCATATCCAAGCGCTGAAGAATTATCTGTTACTCGGGCAAGGGGATTTTGTTGCCATGCTCATGGAATTGCTGGCGCCATCGCTTGAACGACCAGCAAATACACTGTATAGGCACAACTTGACGTCAATATTGGAGACTGCAATTCGTGGCTCAAATGCTCAATATTCGATCCCGGAGGTTCTTCGAAATTTGGACGCCCGTATGCTTGAACTATCTCACGGCGAAATCGGCTGGGACGTGTTTACTCTTGAATATAAAGTTGAAGCTCCTTTAGATGTTATTTTGAACGCCTATGCTACGCGACAGTATCTGAAGATCTTTAATTTCTTATGGCGGCTCAAGCGCGTTGGATTTGTCCTTGACGTGGCTTGGCGCAGATCCATTACAGGCGCTCGCGGCATCCTGTCATATGTGAAGGATGCTGTCGATTCAGATTGGAAAATGGCGCGAGCATGTTGCAGTGAAATGATCCATTTCATATGCCAGCTCGAGTACTATATTCTCTATGAAGTCATTGAGTCCTCATGGTCGGAACTACAGGACGAACTGAACAAGCCGGATTTAACACTCGATCACTTGATTGAGGTACATACGAAGTACTTAGGGAATATTACTCACAAGGGACTCCTTGGCTCAGCGAGAGCTGGGAAAGAAGATAGTTTGATTCACCAGCTTCATGAGATTCTAAAGATCATGTTGTCTTTTACAGATGCAATTGTAAGTTACATGTTTCGATTTCTGCTCACCAGATAGTACTAATATCATCTAGGACGCTTTGTATAATTTCTCTGTAGAAGAATACACAAGACGGCAGACTACAGAGTCAAATTCATCAGGCGACAACGATGTCACACCTTCCATCGAAACTGCTCTTCATGCTTCTATAAGTACGCGGATCAAGAGTCTGAAAACCAATTTTCATTCCTTGGTCGAGAAATTACTGGTTGACCTGGCGTATCAGAGTGACACTGAGATGAGGTTCTTGGGTGTGCGCTTGAATTTCAATGAATATTACGTCGTACAAAGACATAAGAAAGTGGCAACAGATGCTGCCCGAACTTAGCAGATGTTTTAGCATGGCTCATAGATATTGGTTGGAAATATTTGATTGCCAGAAATTACTATCCATTAATGAACCCGTTGGGCTGACAACGGTCAGCTGAATGGACAAGTGTCTCCCTGTCATGTAACTGGAATCGATGTCACCAGAGCGGGGCCACGCAACGCCAAGAGCAATTTAAAAGGGAACTTTCATCTCGGGCGATACTGTATCCATTTCATGTAACGGGTATGCTAGAGTGACTTGTAATGCTTATATTGTGTTTACTGTATTGTATTGTGTTGAAGGCAGTTCGGTCTGAGTTGGGTAGGAAAATGTGTATGGTTTTGTAGTTATTGTCTCTGGTCTGGATTGTCCTGATTTTTGCGTTGATAGTAATCGTTCTGGATATCCTCAAACATGTGCTAACAAGTTTCTCGATTGCAACAAATTTAATGTCCATAGACAATCGGACACTCGAAAAGCTAAATCCCGGTATATCTAATTTGGTGTTTGGGAGTGTTGATCTAAATTGAGTATAAGACGGCGCTGGTGAGGAAAGGCGTCTATGTAGGAAACTCAAACCTCGCTAGCAGGACCATTAATTTGAATCAATTCCGCAGCTCCTCTCATCATATAGCAGCCGTCCATTGTACCCATACGCTCAGTTTAAACTACAGTATAGCAAGAATCGCGGAAGGTATTATTACATTTCTTTTAAATTGAAATAGCATGTGGTCCAATACGAACGCTGCGGGATCAATACCCAATAAACTACACAACACAATTCTGGTCGCGGCATCATGCATTGGCAAGATGCGCCGCCCACCTTCTCTCCAACAACTCTTCGCATTAGTTGAAGTCCAATTGAGATTTATATGATTTGTGTGTCTAACTGGTGTTTTAGCTGGAATTTTGTTCTGAAAGAGCATAGATATAGGAATGTCATATCGAATAGGTGAGCCTGATCAAGTCTGTTCGGTTTCTGCGCAAGAAAGCACGAAATATAATATGCAGACTCGATTCATGTGTGTAGCGAAATATTAACGGCTTTTAATACAGAAAATGCGAAGCAGGGCCGTGCAGGCTGTAAAGGTCCGGCCTGTAAATCTGAAGGAGTAAAGATTGGGAAAGGAGAGCTTCGATTAGGTGTCTTTGTTACTATTGGGGACAATCAGTCGTGGCAATGGAGGCATTGGTATGTTTCCTTTGGCATCTTTATTATTTGATGATAGGCTGACATGTCTTAGGTCTTGCGTTACGCCTCAGGTTATCCAGAATATTAAAGCTAAAGTCGAAACGTTACCGCAGGGTCTAGATGGCTATGATGAGATCAGCGCAGAGGACCAGAAGCGAGTAGCTGGCGCGTTGGAAGAGGGTCATGTAGCGGATTCTGAGTATAAGGGTACGCGCTTCAGTACATTTTATGCGCTAATATTATTAACAATTGGTGTGTAGGCGACGTTGAGACCAATCGCTTAGGTGCGAAGAATCCAAGAAAACGAAGGAGCAAGAAGGAAGCTTCAGACGATGCTGACGAGCGAGAGAATGGTGAGACGAAGACGGAGGAGACGACCGACGAAAAGGTGGAAGAACAGGTTGAGGAAGCCGGTAAATCTTCCACCCGGGGCCGCAAGAAAGGTGCAAGGTAAGCGCTCGCTTGGTTTGTTGCAGGAAATATCTGATAGTTGTGTGCAGTAATAAAAGACTTTCGGAAGATGAAGAAGTCGATGACGAAAAGTACGTTGGCAAAGAGTTATAATGAAGAGTTCGGTTTTTGACTTAGCTTGTAGAAAGCGACAAAGAGTTGACCAGTCTAAGGACTCTGACGATCTTCTATCGGGCTCTGTGAAGCGTGGCCGTGGACGTCCCAAGAAGAGCGATGCTGCGTCTAGTCAGGGTCCTGCTCCCGCACAAGCGGAGTCGACCGAATCCACCGAGAGTGCGGAAGTTCCTGCAAAACGTGGTCGTGGCAGACCGAAGAAAGAATTCAAGGCTAAGGTACGAAATTGGAGTATGAATATGGGATTGCTTTACTAACGGGAACTTCACGCTGTTCAGCCTAATCAGGACATTTCGGAACCACCGAAGCGAGGACGGGGAAGACCAAAGCTTACGGAAGAGCAAAGACTGGAGAAAGAGAAGACCAAAGAGGCGGCGAAGAGGGCACCTGCTCCTCATGTGCCTACAGATCAGAGAAGAGGCCGGGGCCGCCCAAGGAAATATGCACAAGATGCACCAGATGAGAACTCTGCCGATGAGCCGCAAGGTGCCGGAGACAAGGAGGAGAAGTCCGACGACGTTAATGCCGCGATCGAGAAAATCGAGGCCGCGACCGAAAAGTAACCTGGATGCCATTTACTCTTGTACTCTAGAGAAATTGCGCGAGTTACTTTATGATTGTCATACTTTATTACAGCAAATGACGAATCTTGAGGATCTGTATCTGTATTCTATCTTTCCGTGTATTTGTAGTCAATGTTTGACGGCGTGGATAATTATTTTGTTAATTTCTTCCGTAATGATATGAGTGTTATTGGGCGATTAGTCGGTAATAATTTGGTGGTAAACAAGTATTGTGTCTCTGTATGACTAAATGATTATCGGGGAAAAATTACAACCAAGCTGGATCTCTATAGTTTATTGGGCAACGGACAACGCGATGGCTAGTAGTGTTTCTTATACGAGTAGGTAAATTATGCAGATATAACAAATTTAATAACTATAGTTATCTATATATATATGACTAACTTCAAATATGGGGGTTTCTCCTTATGGGTGCATCAGTCGCCCATTCATTACTCAGAATTTCATTGCGATTCCTAGATTAAGGAGAATATTGTTGACTGCTTCTATTTGCCCTTCGCTTGATAATTTGTTCATTCTAAACTATTGTCCGCCATTGGGATTGAGTACATTGATAAGTCGCAGACGGTGAGGCTTGGGAAGGTTCACACTATGACGTTGTTTATTGCCGATCGGCCAGTACCCAGGGCGATAAACCTCCGGCCAATGTAATTGTGCCTCATCGCACTGTCCACATAGCAAATTCAACGCAAGATAACCCATTTTTTTCTGTCTAACTTTATCGAAAATCGTTCGCAAAAATTAGGATTCACAATTTGGTAGTTAGACGGATCTCGCCGCGATGAGCTCGCTTTTCCAAGCAATCACGAGACCCGCGGACGATTTCCTCGAGGTACGGAGTAGTATTCTGAACGGTGGGAACAAGGCACCACGGGGCGCACACAAGATAACGCTTGTCGATCATACGGATTCCCATCACTCCGATGCCGTAAATACAGGCGAAAATCCTGGTTCGTACGGGTCAGTCGACTCTGACGAACTGGCGCGGGAGCAAATCGAGAGACAGCAACAGCAGCAGGAAATTGCGGGGCAATCAAATGCCGTTGTTGAGACTCGCCAGGAAGGCGAAACATCCGAGTATCCCGAGGCGATAAAGCAGACGGATGCGATGCCACCTGCCCTACGTGCGCCTGGTGAAAACACAGCGTCTACTGCTCTCGAGGACGAAGATCCTACAATTGGACTAGAACCAACCGCCTCGAATGAGTCAGCTCCGTTGCTTCCAGATCGGGCAGGCAGTCCCCGAAGTTCGATAGTCTTTGGTCGAAGCCGGAAACAACGTCGGAAGTGTATGGACTTCCAGCAGATGTTGAAGCGTGTGTTTTCGGCCTTTTGTTGCTGCTTGCCGTCGCTTGTTGACGGCATGGATGACTCAGGTGAAGGGTACAATACCTGGAACGAGGCAGATGGGCGACTCAGCTCTACTGTTCCAGCAAAAATTCGACATGGATATACAAAAGGATATACACGCTTGACGGAGGATAAGAAGGAAATGAAGCCTGCGGCCGGTAGAGGTATATTCAGCTCCGATCCTAATGTCAAATACGACATTCTGTATGAAAATCAACGAGGGTAAGTTTTTAATATCTGATTAACTAGATCGGTATCTAATGGATCAAGGTTCTTTGCTTTTGGCAATCCATTGTTTTCGTCAAAGGGACTGCTTAACTACGATCCTTCCCCGTGGGTTGACGCTGACTACAAATACTCACCGGTCGACATTCTCTCGGCACCGGTCCCTGATCCATCATGGGAATGGGTCTGGCGAACTTGGTACATCGACATGACCTACGACGTCGACGACCAAGGGTGGTCCTATTCCTTGAGTTTCACAAGTGATAAATGGCACGGTGCGCACGTATGGTTTCATTCATTTGTACGGCGGCGCAGATGGATTCGCAAGAGACGAAGAGTTGTAGCAGAGATTTCGGCGGATTCAGAGGTTCCGAATGGCGCGTTCGGTACTGTCAATCAGGGCGGGACGAATACCAGACCAGAAGTGTATTCAGTTCTTGAAGGAAATACGCCCGAATATTTCTCGGTGGAGTCCAGTGCATATCAAGCACGCGCTCGAAAACATTTTGCGGCGAAGAATAACCGGAGATATGATAAAACCGACCAACCACTCGAGATCGTGACTACAGACACTGGCAATGGCAAGACTAGTACGTTTGGACCACATTTGCGATATAGGTACGACGATTATGACGACAGTTTGAGCGAAGAGGAGGAAGATGACGACGTGAGTATCAAGGAAATCACGAATATCGCTTCTCTTTTGCGGCGATTGAAGAAAGCTAAATTAGATCGGCAAAAGATCGAAGCTGTGGAGCGGTTTGTGAGCGATGGCGGTGACGATGTTGTGCTCCTGGCGTCGTTTATGGATCAGATCATATCGTTTTTGATATTTCAGGAATCTAGGAGGGAGCTACTTCGATGCCTATTGTATTCTTACCAGCAAGTCCGATCGCGGCGGGGGAAGCGGAAGGCCGGCAAGCATGAAGACGGTGGCGAAGATGATCATGCGCGGGAGCATCCCGGTCATGTTCTTGTGGATACGACACATCTGACCACTAAAGAGATTGTGACACGTCGGAAAGCGCTACTCGATGCTATTCTTGTTGCGAAACGTGAGATCATGAAGCTGGATTACTATAGTGATCGCAAAATGTCGAGTAGGGAATACGCCCGCGCGGATTTAATTTCGTCTGATGCTGACACCTCGCAAAATACCGATATTGAAGTTAATAAGAAAGCTATCTCTGTACAGGACAGGATACTAAATGAGGGACTTGAAGAGGTAGAAGAGGAATGGTCGGAGGATACGGAGGATGAAGATGGCGAAGTCAGTTCGGAACGAGAATCGTCAGCACCTTATTCAGAAGACGATGCTAGTACGATCACTCCTCGGAGTAGTGCGTCGAGATTGGATAAAGGTAAAGCACCTGAGTATCGTATTCCACTGAGCGATATCAATACTTCTCCAGACAAGACAGAAGGGATGCCTGATAACGTGGCGAATAGAGTTCAGCAAGAGCAGAACTCAACTGTAGCTAATGTGCAGAACAAAGTTATCAATTTCGTCACGTCGTCGTGAGAATTGATAAGTATGCAGGATGTTAGATTCGCTGGCATAATAGAGTGTTTGATTTGTGGTTATTTGTTGCTTTGGGATTCGAAATATGAAGATATTACAGGAGTTTCCACGGGTTTGTGGTATGATATTGCATGGTCTGTTGTTCTATGAATCATTCATTTTGTTATTCTTTCACACACTTTTTAGTCACTCATTTAGACAGGCGATTTCTGTTACTTCTGGGGAGAGGGTTTTCGAATATAGATTTATAAAGTATGGCTCTGAATAGGGACATATTCTGTGACAGGGTACGATAGAAATATTCCCATTCCATCTCACACTCGATAACCAGACATATTACAATACAAGTAGAGAGCAAATTAACAAGTATTCCAAACAAATCAAATCAGTTAATATACAACTCGTTAACAACTGACAAAATTACTCTTTGCCAATGACTTCCTCCAATGCCATTTCGACAGACTCCTCCGGCTTGACACCAACAACCATAGTCGCGATTTTACCTTCCTTGATAACCCAATAGGATCGGACAATGCCACCCTTCTCAGTCTTCTTCGCTCCCAAGGGTCCAATCAGCTCGAACTTTGTGTCTGCCAGTAACGGATACGGCAAATTTTGCTTCTCCTGGAACTTCTTCTGCGCGGAAACGGTGTCGGCAGAAAGTCCATATACAGCAGCCTCAACGCCATCAAATTTCGGAAACACGTCTCGGAATCCACAAGCTTGGCGGGTACATCCCGGTGTACTGGCCTTCGGATAGGCAAACACAACAACGGTCTTCTCAGCCGCGACGGACTTCAAGTTGACTCCATTCCCATCCTGATCAAGGACCGTGACATCGGGGAGCTCATCACCGACTTGCAGCAAAACCTTGGATTCCTTTTCTTCTTGTTTACCTGCCGCCGCTGCGTCTTCGCCATCAGTGGCCGCAGGGCTGGGTAGTTGAGATTCTTTCTTCTCCTCAATAGGGACCTCCTTCTTTTGTTTCCCGGCTTTCGCTTTTGGTGCGGTCTTCTGCTTCTTTGCTGGCGGCGCAGCAGGAGTAGCAGCTTCGGCTGCAGAGGGCTTGACACGAGAGGAGCGGCGCAACGTAGCTGGATCAACCGGTTCGGTTGCTTTGCGAGGTGGCATTATTGATGTAGTCATACACCGAGTAGATGCGATTCTCGATGGGCGACGGCAGTACACTGCAACTGAGAGAGCAGCAACGCGAGTGGAGAAGAGACTGTGTGGTGGGCGAAAGGCGATCGACCGCTGAGTTTGCCTGTGCGCGCGCTATCGAATGCGGTTGGCCATCGCCTGGACGCGTCAACTAGGACCCGTGCACCTCATCCCTGGCCTGTGCGCCCTATCGCGATGAGATTTGCTGACCCGGCCACTGACTCTCATCGCCGGGGCCCCATTTTTTCTGCTGATGAATCTCCAACCCAGCGACGTGAGTGGATTATGCAATACTATTTTATATTTTGTATCACACAACTATTTAGCTCATACACGTTGATTATGCTTCTAGCGTATTAAGGACCCTTGGGGGCGGGAAAAATCCACGGAGAGCCCTTACCCGAAGAATGTGAGGGGCTGACAAAGCTAAACTTACAAGTTATCCCCATTGACCGTGTTATAATACATCTCACAATGACAAAATAATATTACAATGGTAATGTACCGTTATCTCGATATCCGATTCCTAAGATGCTCCTCACCGTTTAATTTGTCTAGCCTTCATCGCTTCTATCCGCGCCTTCAGCTGGCTGGTAACCTCCGCCGCTCTTCGCCAACTCTCCACCGATCCAGCATTTCCGGTGCCGGACCCAATATCACTACTTTCTGCTGTGCTACTTGATATTGGGCTAAACGATCCAAGTCTCGAACTAGGTTGGGGTACATGGGCACCGGCAGACCGCGACGCTGCAGGAGCCGCAAATCCATTTTCCTTCTCCTCTTCCGGCAAGTACATTTCTGACTTGTTTCTCGTCACCGGCGACACATTGCTAATTCCATCATTAAGATTGCGAGCCACTATTTCGTCAACTCTAGAATCTGTACTGGACGGCACAGCGGCAGCTTTGGCTTCTAAATCTCTCTGTAACTTGCCTATCTTGGCTCTAGCATTGTCAACTTCGCTCCTGGCCCTAGCTAATTGTGTTTCCTTCGCCTTAACTGCCAACACATCTCGTGTGTGGTCTTCAATTAGCTGTTTGTTGTTAAGCTGCAATTCCGCGATCGTCTGCGACAATTTCAGGTTATCCGCCTGCAACGTTTCAACCTGTTGCTTCAATGCCGCAGTAGTCGACACCCACTCTTCTCTTGCTCTTCTCAATTCTGCAAGCTCTGCTTTCTCCGCTGCAGACAAACCACTGTGTGAAGATGATGACGAAGTCGAAGTCGATAGGGAGACGCCCGTTAGGCCCCGGCTGGTAGCGCCTCGTGGTGGAGTACCGCTCGCACTAGTAGTTCGAGGAGACGACGGATGGTCGTCCTTTTTCCGCAGCACACCTGTAGATCCGGCTCCAATCCGTGACGTCCGAGCTCCTGGTGGCGCTAACCGAGAATGTGATAGAGTAGGAGGGGCAGCTGATTCAGTAGCAGCTGAAGATCGACCACTGGATGCCGGTGGCGTACCCGTTGGACGCTTAAGACCCGCTGCGCTTGCTTTTGGTCTTGGAGCTCCAGCAGGCGCCCGAGCACCGGCAGCAGCCTTAGGAGCCAGTGTAGCTGGTGGCGCGACCTTTTCGGGCTTCGCCCTGACAGTGGCTGTTTCGAAAAATTCCTTGATCATTCCTTTTCGGATGTCGTCTTGACCCTCGATGTACGGCGTCATTGCGCGCTCACCAATCATCTTCATGATAGTCCCCATGGCCTCTGCCGCCGCTGAACGAACTGGTTTGGCTGTGTCAGCTAGTAGTGCCGTACATGTGTCGCACATCTGCTTAATCTCGGCGGTTTTGGGCACAATCTTGATTGTTCGAAGACACCGGACCAAAAAAATCGTGGTCTCCTGCTTTACCTGAGGAGTTTTGTGTTTCATAAACTCAAGAATGTCTTCAAGCACGTCACTAAAAGAAGTCTACAAACCATTAGCACCGTCGTGCAATATACATAAAAAGATACATACCGACTCGAAAACTGCATCCAATGCCGCACCAAGAGCTTCAGAAACGGACAGCTTTTTCTCCTTTAGCCGTTCTAGCAATGATGTGAAAACGATTGTCTTATATTTAGCAAATCCTGCTCTCAATCCCTTGGCAACCGCTTCAACGCAGTTGGCTGCAACAGTTACCACGGCAACATTCGCGTCTTTTGCAATGCATTTCGCGAGAACTCTCATAAGCTCGCTAAAATCAGAGTCGGCAACTTTGGGGACAGACACTACTTTGAATAGATCATCCACAGCTTCTTTTCGATCTTTCCATTTGGCGGATCCCATCCTTTCGTAAAAGTCTCCCGGAATCTTGCCAAAAATATCCACAGCCTCAGCGAAATCCATAGGATCGATTTCGTCCTCCTCTTCTTGCTCGACTGCTCCACCGACGAGGCTGTTTCCTTGAGCAGCAGCCTGCTGTTGGGATAATAAAAATCGCTCTTGTTGCGGTGCCAAGCCTTTCACACTCTCAAACGCGTCTTCTAATTCCTTCTGCTGCACTGGTTTTAGATCCGGAAGTAAACCAATCTTAAGTACGTCGCCCATCCATTTGTACAATTCGACAGTCAAATTCCCAGCTTCAGCGCGTACGTTTTTATCAGAATGAGCAAATAACTTAGGCAGAGCTTTGACGATGGCTTTTGGTGCGACAGTCTTAGTTCCAAATGACTTAACAATTTCTCTTAGCGCAATAATGGTGCCCGTAACAAGTTTTGGAAGCTTGTTGCTTAGAATTGGAATTAGCTCCTCAACGACGGGATCCGGGGTATCAAGTTCGATAAAATACAGCAACGCGTCAATTGTCTTCTGCTTAGTTCCAGCACGCATAGAAACCAATCCCTTCTCAGCCAAAGGAGTCACGACCGTTCCTCGCAATCTCTGGCACGAATTTGGACCACCGTACTGAAGACAAGCAACAAGTGATGTGATACCAACCTCCTGGGCGGCAACATTGGAGTCCGTCACAATTTTCTTGAAAAGAGTCGGATCATTGAGGAATGGTCGAAAGCATGGATCGTTTTCGCTGGCAGAGGTTGTAAATTGCTTCGTCATCTCCTCATATGCTGTTAATCTTACTTTCCATATCTAGACACGCCTATGCATTAGCTTGATCAAATTTCGGTTAGTAGTCGCAATGTACCTTATGTGTAACTCGGTCGTGCAGAGGAAGAGAAGAATAGTCCTCTTCTTGATCGGCCATTGCAGAATGTATATCTAGAAATAATCAAAATAAGCCGGTACAGGGATATTGGGGTGCGCAATAATAGTTGGATCTTTCCTGTTACCAAGCTTCAGGGATAAGCCTCGACTGTTTGTTTACATTGCTTGAAAGTGGAAGATGTTCCGAGTTTTCTTGCACTATATGTGCCGGGGCTGGCCCACTTGCGGAACAAATACACAAACTAAATTATCAGGAGGCGCGTTGAGATTCACGTGCTGCTAAGCCTGTTTTAGGCTAGTGCGGCCTGCGCGCCTGTCTGTAGCAAAACTATATAGCACGGAAACTAAATAACCAACGACCGGTTATTATGTGCGCGTGGGCGGATCATGAATCATAAATAACCAGCTGTGTATATACTCACTGGGATTTAATTGTTACGGATGCGGGGCTAATGAAGCCTGATATTGGTCTCAATTCGGAATACTAGAGCATTGTTGTTGCTTTAGGAGTCAAAGCGCTTCTTCATCGACTCGTGGATTGAGGTAACCATCCTGATTTCCACAGATGACGTCGTCTTTTTTAACTAATCGTCAACGTGATGAACTGTGAGATTAATTTAGATAAGTCAAGAGTCACGTATCTTACATTCCATAGAAATGCGTCAATTTTGCAGTACTTTGCCGCGTCCGGTTTGCAAGCAGCACATGAGGCTCTGAGAAATGAACTGGGAATACAGGATGGTGGATTTGATGACGACGTAATCAGTTACGATGGACTGCTAGAGAAGAAATGGACGAGCGTTGTCCGATTACAAAAGAAGGCATGTTCACCGGACCACTGATTGTGTCCCGTTCCACTAATCTTAGACGGCTGTACAGATCATGGACCTAGAATCGCAAGTCGCTTCTCTACAAACAGAATTAGATACTCTGCCATCGTCATCAAGAAAAGTGGCGGATCCCACAACTTGGTTACCACGCATAAGTAAGTATACGCTACTGGGACATCGGCAAGCAGTCAACTCGATAGCTTTTCACCCCGTGTTCTCCGTTCTAGCATCCGGATCTGAAGACACCACGATTAAAGTATGGGATTGGGAACTAGGAGAGTTGGAGAGGACTGTTAAAGGTCACACGAAAAATGTCCTGGACCTGGATTTTGGCGGCCGTCCTGGAGAAGAGCTGTTGGGTAAGTGTATAACTACTGTCAAACTACATCGCACTAACTTCGCATACAGCATCGTGTTCGTCTGACTTGACTATAAAGCTATGGGATGCAAATGACGAATACAAAAACATTCGAACCTTAAAAGGTCATGATCACACAGTATCTTGCGTTAAATTCCTTCCTGACGGCGAAAGAATAGTGTCTGCCTCGAGAGACAAGACATTGCGGATATGGGCTGTCAAAACTGGATATTGCTTACGAACTGTAGTCGGACATTCAGACTGGATTAAAGCGGTTGTTCCAACTCTAGATGGGGAACTGCTATTGTCTGTAGGGGCGGATCATATAGCGAGGATAACTGAAGCGTCAACAGGAGATAGCCGACTAACGGTTGCTGCGCACGATCACGTTATCGAATGTTGTGCTGTTGCGCCACCGGCTAGTTATACTTACATAGCGGCTCTTACTGAATCGAAGCGGATACCACCTACATCATCTGGATTTGAATACTTTGCGACTGGCGCTAGAGATAGAACCATAAAGATATGGGATTTCCGCGGAAATTTAGTAGTGACACTAGAAGGCCATGATAACTGGGTACGATCTATTGCATTTCATCCTGGCGGAAAATTTTTGATCTCAGCAGGGGACGACAAGACTATCCGTTGTTGGGATTTTACACAAGGCGGAAGATGTGTAAGGACTATAGAGAATGCCCATGATCATTTCGTGTCTGCATTGAAGTGGGCACCGTCAATTATTGCGAAAGTACCGAATAGGACTAACGGAACGAATGGGAATGGAAATGGGCAGGCCAGTGGTCACAGTAACATTTCTCATGGGCGAAATATTCGATGTGTTATAGCGACGGCATCAGTGCATCTGGATGTTAAGATATGGATGGCATGAATTATTGAGATTTGGTATTAATACACGCATGTACGGACCACGCGATGGAGATTTGTAAAACATGTGATGATAATTATAGTTTATGTATGGAGTCTTGCCGAATTTGGTTTGTAGTATAGTGTTTTGTTTTTCTAGTAAGTTAACTACTTTTGTCGCCTGCCCGCCAGCGAAATTGACACCAGGAACACGCTTTACAGTGATGCTATGAACGCATGACCGCGCGGCTGGCGTATACGACTGATGCGTGGGTAGTGGTCGTCACTTCACCCCCTCGAGCCAACCTCTCTCACAACTTCGTCAGTTTAGAAGTCCGGAAGATATGACATCGATTGATCTCTCCTCTAACTCCCGAGAGATTCAGTCAGCCTACGACTCAATTGTTGACGGCGACCCCAGGATCTCTTGGGCGCTGTTTTCGTATGGTGCTGGCGTCAATAACAATACCCTTAAGCTCCAGGCTACTGGCGGTAAGTCACTTCCTGTTATATACTTGGATATTAAGGGGAAAGGTCATGATATGAATAGAGCAACATGGATGTCGTATATGTGAAATAATGATGCTAATTGCCTGTGTTTATAGCCGGCGATCTCGATGAATTCCAAGATGAATTCTCGGATGGCAGGATCCAATACGCTTTCGCCAGAGTAACAGACCTCAACACTCAATTGCCGAAATTCGTCTTAATCGGATGGGTAAACATCCTAAAATTTAAACCTTGTCAATCGGATCAATGTGGCTAACTCGATATTGTTATCTAGTGCGGAGAGGGTGTCCCTGAACGTGCCAAGGGCTACTTCAATTCACATTTTAACTCCGTTGCTCGTTTGTTCCGCGTGCGTATGGCAATGACAGTTTTAATGGATGATACTAATGATTATGCTGTGCAGGGCTACCACGTCCAGATTACCGCACGCTCCGAGGACGACGTTGCTCCGGACGAGATACTAAGAAAAGTCGCGGATGCTTCCGGCTCAAAGTACTCCGTCGCGAGTCTTGCGGCCCGATTCTCAAAGCCTCCGCCATTTCGTCCCAAGTACACGGAAACGCATTCCACCTCTCACGCTGATGAAAGCGACTGGGTTAATGCCCCTGCAACGCTTGGTTCCGAAGTCACTAAGGTGTCATCGGCTTACAAGCCGGTGAAGGTCGATGTGGACGAGATCCGTAAGAGCGCGGCTTCTCAGAGAGCGTATGCCGAATCTGTCAAGAGTGCCTATCAACCCGTTGGAAAAATCGATATCGCTGCCATTCGGGCTAGCGCATCGAAGACGGAGCTCGAGGCCGAGAAGCCGGAGGTCGTTAAGGGTGCTTATCAGCCAATTGGCAAGGTGGACATTGCCGCTATCCGAGCACAAGCCAAGCAGAACGAAGAATACATAAAACCGGCTCCCACGAAGGCGCCCGAGTTTGAAGGGGAGAAGTCGCTTAGTTTCAATGATCGTGCAAGAGCCTTTGCATCCGGGCCGGCTGAGCGTCTTTCAGAGTTACCTAAGCCCAAGGTTGATAAGCCTGCTTTGGCCAGTAGATTCGGCGGTGCTAAGTCTTTCGGCACTGCTCCTCCCCTGCCAAAAGATCAACTTGGATCCCAGGTCAAAACCGTGGGAGGTGTCAGCAAAAATTTTGCGAACGAAGGCGGCAAGACCCCTGCGCAGTTATGGGCAGAGCGTAAAGCCAAGGCCGCTGGTGGTTCGGCGGCCACCAGCTCTTCTTCTTCTTTTTCTTCCACTTTTGGATCCTCATTTTCTGTTCCGAAGCCTTCTAACGACGACAACGAGGTAGAGTCGCTTTCGGGAGTCTCAGCAATGAGAGATCGATTTGCGAAGGCTTCTATCGCCAATGACAAGGAAGAGAACGTGGAAGAGAAGAAGTCATCGGTCGCGGCTCGCTCTAGTTCTCCTATTCGACTGGCCAATCCCGTCTCGTCTTATTCGACTATTACCCGCCCTGGTGGACTTCCTCCACGACCGTTCCCCACGCAAGTACCATTGCCCGAGCCAGAGCAAGAGCAAGAGCAAGAGCCAGAGCAAGCGCAAGAACCAGAGGAAGAGCCAGAGGTCGAGGAACCGCCCGCACCGCTTCCACCGGCGCTTAATATGTCCTCTAAGCCAAATTCATTGTCATCCACGATGATTCCTCCTAACCCCGAATCAGAAGAAGAGCTTGATAGTTTCCAGAAGGGTCAAGGCGCTGCCGCTGCTGCTATGGCTGGTGGCAGTATCATAGGCGCTCCTGCACCATCTAGCCAGGTTGCTCCTGAACGTGACGAGGAGCCTGAGCATGCAGTCGGATCCGGCAAGAACGCAGTTGTGATGTACGAGTATCAGAAAGACGAAGAAAATGAGATTAATCTAGTCGAAGGAGAAACAATATATGACATTGAAATGATCGACGACGGATGGTGGGCGGGCACAAATAGTGTCGGCGAGCATGGATTATTTCCCTCGAATTATGTTGAGCTTAAGGACAGTGAAGTTGATAGTGCTCCTGAGCCAGATCTAGAACCGGCCGCACCTACATCCGCAGCGGCGTCAGCTCCTGTAGCGATAGCGGTTCCAAAGGGTCCTAGTGCCGTCGCCTCTTACGAGTATGAAGCGCAGGAAGACAACGAGTTGAGTTTCCCTGAAGGTGCCATTATCGAGGACATTCAGTTTCCCGACGAGGATTGGTGGAGTGGTGTATATAGCGGCGAGCGGAAACTATTCCCTGCGAATTACGTCTCCTTGGAGTGAGCATGGCAGCTTACAAACATTTAGACATACATGCGACTTTTTTTAGTGTAAAGCTCGACAATTGTTTGGTGATTAACGATTGCGAGACAGTTCGATTAATTACTTCAGGTAGTTGCACACATATGCCGGTGTACTTGTATTTTATGTAACGCTTTCTTTTAAAGTATTCCCCGTCACAATTATGCAACGTCCGCGATCGTTCATTAACTCGCTACAGAGTACAAGTATTAACAAATGCACATTAAGAGAAACTCCATATCTCTGCCTTTTGCCATACAAAAATTCATTATACAAGCTTATCCTCATGTGTCTGACTGTGCGCTAACCATCATTGTGGTCCCTCCCGTTTTTTCCGTAGATTTTGTCGTAGATTGGTCGAAATCTGCGGTGAACTTACGCTCACTACAACGCATGAAACTAACCAGAGCGGTAACCAAACTACAAATAAAACTGGAACAAAACTCCAGACGCCTAATGCTCTCCAGCTCCACATCATCCCGCTTAAAAACTCACAAAACTCATTTTGAGACGTGTTCGTTATGAAGATGCGAAGTGTCCGTAGACTCAACTGTCGAGGAAACTCCGACTCTTTGACTACAATCAAATAATATAAATATATATCTAACCATGGACAGGTCGCTACAACCACAAACCATGATATCAATTTCGTAAAGAAACGTTCTAGGCACTCTGTTATTGTCTTCGGCGGTGTAGTTGGGCTGGGCGTCAAAAAATGAGCCAGTGGTGCAAATATGAGTCCGAGCATTAACGAGAGAGAAAAATTGAGAGTACTTAAAGTAGTAAGGAACAAGCCAACGAATATTAATACATATGACTGTAATTGGTTGATATACGACGCAGGCTTTGCTGAAATGAATAACCGAAAAGTAATCGGCAAAATAGGTGTGACGGCGGAAACTATGAACACTTCGCTTGCAAGCATCTAGAAACAGATGTTATGTTACTTCATATTGGTACCAAATTTATCGAAGTGCGCTTACCGATGACGGAATCCACGCCGACAAAGAGAACAATCCAATGGAGCACGACACTATTGTGATAAATAACCAAAAGGCGCTAATTGCCTCATCAAACGTTTTGCCTGTCTTCATGCTGCTAGAACTCATCCAATAGTATATTCCTTTAATTGTAAAGCTTGCGCCAATAAGCATTGCTGTCGGCAAATATGTCGCTATACTGACGAACCGATGGGGTGAGAGTAACAAATAGAAGAAAAAGGACTGATGAAAATGCTCCAAAAGATTGTTGATAGAGCGCATAGATGCCTCGACTAAACGCCCATAGAGCATCTGATCGTATGGTCCGTATCCATTCCTCGAGGTTTTCGCGGCAAGAGTCACTGAATCAATGCGCCATCCACTGAAAGCCTCGCTGCCGGCTCCCGGTCGATATAGTCCTGACAAAGCTTGATGTGCAATACCAGTAACGAGAGTTATTGCCCGATTTTCGTACTCATCGTCGGACGCATCTATATCATGGACGACAACCTTGATTCCCATATGCCCGCAGATCACCACCACGGTATTGATCAAATCCAGATTCGGAAGTTGCCCATTCAATCCGGAGTAAAATATTTCCAAGCTTTCAAATCTTCCTCCTTCTCCAGGGAAGTCAAGGACGATTCCTCCTTGAATTGACCCACTCGAAACAGGCATCGATGTGTAGTGATAGTCTTCAACCCATTTACTCAGTCCAAAACTTGTGTCAGACGGGATCAGCAAAATAATATCTTTTGACCATATCGACCATCTTGTGAAGTATCGCGCCAAAGCGATTGCAATCGCGACACCGCTTTCATTCAGCTCCCCGTCTCTATTCAGCCATGGAGCGCAGAGGATCATAGATTCGGTTGTATCTCCTCTTGGTGCATGTAGTACTCCATAAACATTCACACCCGCTTTAATGTCGTCGTAGTGCGATATAGTCCAATTGTGTGTTGCGCTCTTATACCCGATGTCGCTGAGCCACTGTCGTATTGTCCTGGCGCGCCTACAAATATTATCAACGACGGATCCAGAACACGCACAAAACAGATTCGCTCACTTTTCGTCCGGTGCGTCTTTAAGCAAACGTACTTCTTCCTTAAACGCTCTCACAATATGTTCTTCTGATCCATGGAAATATGTATGTGCCTGGCCGGGTAGTAGTGCATTCTCCGAGATATATGTTCGTCGCGACTGATCCTTCATTGGCAGTACAAACAACCATGCCAGACCTGCCAATACGAGAACAAATGAGAGCCCAGGAAGGAGCGATACTAGGGACTCTCTCGTGCTCTTCTTACCGAACAATTGGCGGCGAATGCTCTGTAAGATTGCCATTACAACTTTCAAAGGCAGGGCCGTGAATGAGATATCACCGTTCAACCCCTGCAGGGCTATACTTCGAAATAATCTCGCTGAGAGATGATATTCTGCATAATACACAACACGGCTGGATTGAACAGTTTTTCTACGCTGATTTAAAAGCGCGTGGTACGTCACCAAGATGATACCGCCCAGACGGGAGTTGAATAGGAACATCGCTAATACTAGCCACAGGTAGAAGCCGCAAACCTCTGGACTTCGACGCCCACGACTACAGATCAATCTCCCATGCATATTGAACATAGCTGGCTGGACAATTGCATCTATCGTTACAAAAACTGGCTATATTTGGACTTAATTTATTGCAGTAATAGGTTACCTTGGAACTGGCCTAAGAGAAGTGCACAATGTACGACGATTGGGCATATCATGTCAGTCCTTCGCAGTACGCTCCACAGCCGCAACAGAAGCATAGACGGCGGCGGAAATCTATATTACAAGATGTGGCACTGGAGCATATGCAGCAAGTATGCAAATTGGGGACGTTTTATTTACAGGAGACGAGATTACTAATGACAATGTCTGGTCCTAGAGTCCGGAATCACGGCATGGTGTAATCGTTAATCATACTCTACGGAACGTTGCAGAAGAAGTTACTAATGGTCGAAAACAAGTCCATGAGATTCCAGAATATTCATTGGCGATACGGCGGAGTAGTTCAATGTCGGGATTGAAAAGGTTGAGAAATAATCCGTTAAGTGATTGGGTAAAGGACAGTGCCAGACACCAGTCAATAACCTATCCATTTACTTCGAAAGAAGAGCAGATGCTTCTGAATCCAACTGACAATGAACTTGAATTTACGGAACTTTATGAGTCATTAGAGAATGAATTACAAGAAGCGAATGATAGAGTATTTGTGTAAGTCAACAAACATGGGAGCGGGTATCAGTAAATAAAGACTGACAATATTTGCATTTGCTAGACAATTCCGCAATACTGCGCAATCTCACCTGGAATCCTGCGAAATATTGATTGATCAAGCAAATAAAACACTCGGGATGTTTGATGTTCTTGCATCGGGCTTTGACTCCGTTAAGAAGCAGACATCGACGTTCCAAGATGCATGCGATGCTCTCTCTACCGAACAGCTGCGTCTGGAGACACTAGCTAATGATCTTGAGAAGCATCTGAAGCCATTTAATATGCTAGAGGAGATAACACGGCGACTGAATGCTCCTGGTACGGATTTTGTGAAAGAGGAGGGATTTAGGCATATGCTAGAGTCGCTAGATCAATGCATAGATTACGTAGAGACTCATGTATGTTGAACGACTGATTCTAGAATGGAGTATATCTAACACATATTAGCCAAACTTTAACTCTGTGGATTTATATCAGATGCGTTTCCGCCAATGCATGACTAGAGCACTCACATTAATACGTGTTTACTTTGTCAACAGCATCCGGGAAGTCACTAATGACGTGCAGTCGCGAATAGCTGCTAAGGCCCTCAATGATGCCACACAGTCCGCGTTGTTCTATACTAAATTCAGAGTCGATGCACCATTATTACAAAGCCTAACTAGTGAGATTCAAAATCGATGCGAAGGCCATGAGGAATACGTTAGTTTGCTTGGAGATTGTTATAAAGCTTATATACATGCTAGAAAGAAGCTTATTATTCCAATCGTGGCCAAGCGTGTTAATGATATGAGAAATTCTATTGCGGATTTACTGCAATTGGTGGGTTTGCTGTCACGCAGGTTCATGTGCTGTTTGTCTAATTGATTGTGGCAGACTCGGCAAGGCATTGCATATATGCGTACTGTCTGCATCGATGAGTATGACCTCTTTTACGCGATATTTACCGATGGAGAGGAAGTGCTGTAGTACGTACCCTTAATTTGTCGACCGAAGGTCGCTAATGGAAGTTTCCAGCGACTTATTGGACGGATTATGCGAGGCATTACATGACGTTCTAAGAAATCGCATCATTCACGAGAAGAAGGCTGAAGTTCTATACGAAATGTGCTCGCTACTTCAAGGTCTCTCGTCTCAAGATGCAGAAGAGAGTGAGTTCGAGTTCTCCAGTGTGAACTGCATTTCATAATAACATATGTTTTTAGTGGAAGAGGGATACTTCGAGCGGGCCCAGTTGGACTTTGGGAGGCTATTCCAGCCAACGTTGCAGGATGCGCAAGTCAAACTTGTATTTAGGATGCAGGCATACTCTTGATGCCGAGCGAATGTTAAAATGGAGAAAATGATTCCATATTCTAAGTTTGATAGATATTTGTGCGGGATCGATCGGCATTTGGCATTTGCGACGGTTTACACGAAGAGCTCGAAACGGGTTATTGTATACTACACTTTTTCATATCCCATAGACCAGCATTTGCGAGATCCAAAAAAACCCTGGTATACATTAAAACAAACGAAAGTCACAAGATCCCTCACTCCAGAACTGCCATTTCGTAACCCAAAATATATATCACAGCTAATTTTTCCGTGGCCTTATTAAACCCCAATGGACGAAGTAATATACAACTGTAGAATCTTCCGTATACAGTGCCATTAATATTCTGTCCGGGGCTACTCCTTGATACGCAGCAATACTTTCAAACACGCCAACCCATCGCTTCAAGCTCCAATTAGCTTCCGTTCGTACTGGTAGGACCCATTCATCTTTAGGAGAACCGTCTTCGTCGTATGAGTCAGTTGAATATAGTTTATCCGGTGGTCGTCCGAGCACTAATACAATTTGGCCTTCATCCAGCATGGGAAAAGATGCCGGCGAGACAACATTGACTCTATGAATCGACAAATCCGTCCATAAGTGATGAAGATCGAGATTCTGCTTCACACGATAAGCTATATCGGAATTTGTTAGATTATTTCGCGGATTAGCTGCATTATATGCTCTGTCTCTTAAGACGTCGCTACCGAAAGTCGGTCGTGATTTCGTGGAAGCTGACGATGCCAAGGCGGTCGACCTCTGTGTCGCTGCGTCTGGCGTTACTGTACATCGTGGCTCCATTTGGTCTGTTCAGTATGACACCAATCGGTACAGCGCTGCTGTATCCGACACTATTGCGTCAATTCACGACGGTACTTTATAGAATTGAACATAAATATTTGAACATTGCTGTGCAAATTCTGCTATGTTGTAGATAGTAAGGAAATTTTTGACGTTTAAGGATTTTAATTTCAAGGCAAATTTGCACTTAAATCATAACGACATGGGGTTAGGTGTGGAGAATCAACGCGAGATAGCGGAAGGTCTAATTAAAGTGATCCGATGGATTAGTACCTCGAAGATCAAGATCATTAGTTGTCTTTCAGTGCGTTTAACACACTTCCTCCTTTGTATGTCTCTAGCTGGACACTTAAGTGGCTTTGCTTTCCTTGCATTCAACCCAGGGCTACTGGATTTCTCAGTTTTGGAAGCCTCTTGCGGAACTGAGCCAGTTCGCCGCGACAGAGTCGAGCTCGTCCGAGTTAAGGCTACCCAGAATATCGGTCTCTGCGATGCCAAGCATATCAACGACCACCTCACCATCGATAGCTCAATTCTGTTGTGCGACAAGACATAACCACTCAACAGCGCTTCTCGGCACGTTCTCGTCGACTTAGCGTGATCTGTTGCTTATGAAGACACAGTTTCAACGCAGTCCGAGTCTCTCATTGTCCAAATGATCCCCGATCCGTACGCTATTGCTGAGCTTGACTTTTTAATACCACATCTTCTACAATTTCATTGCTCGACCTGGAGAAATTGCCAAGGGAATGAACCGGGAGCAGAGAAGTGACCTTGCAATACCTTAATTTTCTTCCAAAGACTCTGGGTGGGAGGCTGCATACCTCAATGGCACCATTCAAGATGGCCTTGCTGCGACCGCCAATCATCGGTACATCGTGATCTGGTGCTTAGTAACGGAGCCTATTTTGGATCGCGCTGTCAAGGAACTCGACGCAACTCATCTTGTCCATTACCAGAACGACAAGTGGCGGAGACAGACCGCCGATATGTTAAGTGTGGTGTATACAACTCCATGCAGGTCCTCAGAAGTACGCGGTTGCCGGAGATAAGCGCGCTGCGTAGTGGTTGGTAGGGTCCTGGCGCGCTGTACTCTCTACTACTCGATGGTACGCGGATTGGAAGTTTCGAGGGTCAATTATAGATTTAGATACCAGTTATGCCTTAGAGCCCCATAATCATTGGCTCGGAGAGACCAAATTAGGAAGTGTGCTATCCCGACTCAGTTGATTATCAGCTAGAGTTGTAGAGGTTGCTCGAACAGCGCTATGCATATTGCGCTCTTCCAGCTATGTTACAAAGACGCCGTCCCTTCCATTGCACACGACCTGCGGTACGATTCGGTCATATTCGCCATAAGAACCGCCTGTCGAAATCTCGCCAACGTGAGCGAATGGCATGTGTGATTTTTCAGTCCCCGCTCAAAATATACGTCATGCCACCCAGTAGCTGGTTGCCGCACGTGTAATTGTTTGATCCGGTTGCACTGGCTCTTGTCATTCTGCCATCATGCTAGTTTGTAAAATACGGTAGAATTTTGCGGAGGTGTGAGTGCATAATATATCGGGTAGCTCTACCTTCTGCGGGCATTAAATTCAGATATTGCCAAATCAGCGTTGTGACCAAGCTGGGAGTGGTCACGACAGGCCACTGGAAATCGATTTCTGAGTGTTGGAGCGGACTTTGCGCGATTCCGCTATGCCGGTTCAAATATATGAGTGACCATATTGCATAAAGGGATAATGCATCTAGAGTCAATGTATATTGTAATTGAAATCCATAGTCATGCTGCCTTGTTGCAAATCAAATTATCTAGGTGTTACTAACTTCAAGGTCAAGTTGAAGCGCGAGTGTCGGTTTAGGGTTTCTGAGGTCAGCTCCTGGACCGGCGGATCCGTTCCAATTGCGATCATCATCTTGCGTGTTAGTATTGCTTCCCGGCGATCCGTCAGATTGTGATGCTGGTCAGACCCCTGCGAGTTGGTCTCGGAAGCATTAATGCATTTTGTAGATTGATTTACGCGCGATATTTTTTATGTTGTATATCCTGATTGAAGAAAATTTCGGCTTGTGATGTGTCGGGCAAAAGGTAGCCAAGATTTGTATCGGGTTAGGGTATATGAGAACCACACAAATGACTATTACTTACCCCTGGACAGGCCCCTCCTGTTCAGAAAATTGTTCCCTTGAGTGCTTTGCGTTGATTTCTCCAGTCTGTGCTCCGTAGCTGAGAATCGTTTTAGATCTACTCTGTTCCTCCAGTTAGAGCTAGGTCATTGCGAAATGACCTCGACGCCATTATTTGTGCCACCTTATTACGCTGTGATATTCATATCGCTACTTCCCGAGCATAGCGACGAGTATGGCGAGACTTCGAATGAGATATATGAGCTTGCGCAAGGACAACCCGGATTTTTAGGTGTGGACTCCGTGCGAGACGCTAGCGGACAGGGGGCCACAATCAGCTATTGGCGGACGGAGGACGATGTTTCAAATTTTCGCAAATTAGCGACGCATCGCCATGCGCAACAGAGGGGACGAGAGACCTTTTATGAGCGGTATGAGGTGCGGGTTGCGAAAGTTGAAAAGGAATATGCTTGGAGAAGGAAAGAAGATGGGGTAGGAGAGTATGTTAAAAAGTAACGGTACATCTAGTGTTTGTCTAGTACACATTTATTATAGTCGTATCCTCCCTGTAACCGGCAACAGTTTCAATACACCATACATAGTCCTTTAATATAATTACCGGATTGCTGCCTGGGATTCAGTTATATACGTGGCGTCTATCTGCCTCAGACCAGTCCCTAGATGCAATCTCACTTTGTTTCTATAAGACATAGGATCCTTGACTTGCAACGGATTTCCCTCAAAGTAAACCGTTTCAAGAGTCGAAATCCCCTTTAGCTGTTCCTCTATCTCTTCAAAGGATTCCAACTTATTATTCGAGGCCCATAGTTCTTCCAAATTATGAAGGTGTTTCAAATTCTCTAAGTGTGTGACCCTGTTGCTCGTGATATCCAATATCTTCAAATATTTGTTTTTTTCCAGTCCTTCAATCTTTTCTATTCCATTATGTGAAATATACAGCTCCTCGAGTGCTTCCAGTTCATCCAAATTTTCTAATTTGACAATCCTATTCGCTTGAATGGACAGAATCTTCAAATTCTTCAATGCACCTAGATTTTGTAATCGCGTGATCTTATTCTTACCGACCCATAACTGTGTCAGACTAGTCAAGCTATCCAAATTTTCCAGTTCACGTAATCGATTCCCGCCAAGCTCAAGATTCGTCAGATCTTTCAGCCCATCAAGATTCTCGATTTTCGTTATCTTGTTTTGGACGAAGTACAAATTGCGCAAATTCTTGAGATGCGAAACATGCCTAATTCGTCTAATTTTGTTAAAACTCAGGTCCAGGTTCTCTAGATTCACCCACACGCCCTCGCCTTCCTCCGATCCCAAATTCTCAATAACCGAAATCCGATTATCGTATAAATCGAGCTCATGGAGGTGTGGCCCAACCTCATCCAGTCCGTCAATCTCTCGAACCAAGTTCTCGCGTAAACATAAATTTTGAAGTTTTGTAAATCGGGAGAGATTTAGCGCCGGTATAGACTGGATTCGGAGTTGTATGAGATCGATGTCTTCCACCTCGTGCGGGAGGCCGTTCAGGAGATCCTCGTCTGGCTCGATGACCTCCCTGTCGGAGCCACCGTCGGATGAGGCTGGAGAGGATGGGCGTACAATATGAGGAATTTGCGCGTTTACCAAGGTCGTGGATTCTGCACTGGAATCTGGCATTATTGCCGTGATAGGTGTACCTGCAGGTGGACGCAGTTCTGGATTTGTCATGATGATATGTGATGGCCGATTCTAAACTATTATTAACTCGCGAGTATACGCCACCAATCACGAAATCGAAGTGTAGATCCCGCCGTTCTCCGCGCTTTGCTAAAACACTTGTGGATCAGTTGTATATTTTGTGAAGTATGGTTGCTGTTTGTGGATCAGGATATTTTATGTCGATCGGAAAATTACCCTCCAATGAAAACGCTTATGAGCCGCAGCTTAATTTCAAGAACGCTATTGCCTTGCAGACCTGAATGAAATGAACTTAAGTTTAGCGACTGCAGAGATAGTTTCGAATATGTTATTCAAGGATATTATACAACGGTTTATATACACGCAATATACAATAAGGTGCTGGTCAGCCTCTAACCTTTGGCTCTTCTACATCTCACCGCACTCAACGATGGTAACATCAAAAGGATACGGCTTGTCATTATCATCTGTCGGCACATATTCAATTTTTCTGACGACATCGAATCCTTCGACTACTCTTCCAAAGACGACATGTTTTTTGTCAAGATGTGGCAGCGACGTACAGCAAATGAAGAATTGGCATCCATTTGTGTTGGAACCTGAGTTTGCCATTGAAACTGAAAACGGCTCGTCTAAATTAGTTAATATCGAGCTTCAACATAAAAATCGGCGATGGGCTTACGAGGGAACTCGAAACTTTCATCTGCAAATGTAGTGGTTCCATATATTGACGCGGATCCGGTACCGTTGTGCCGCAGGAAATCGCCTCCCTGAATCATGAAATCTTTTATCTACCCACTACACGTCAATAGCAATTTCTAGCACAAGCAGGATAGAAGAAACATACAATTCGATGAAACTTGCAGCCTTTGTAGCCTTGTGAGATACCGTTGACCTTGTACTCGCCCGTGCAAAATTGTCGAAAATTTTCTGCTGTCCGAGGGAGTCTGTCTTTAAATAACTGTACTTTGATCCGGCCCATAGGCTGTGCTGATGGTGTGTCAGATTACAAGTACTCTCAGATTATATCAACTTCGGATTCTTACAACCTAGATTGACCTAGATAATACCACCGAAGCTTAGCATTAAAATCCCATTGCCAAAGCAGAGATGAAATCAGCTTACATCAAAAAAGACAATCGGATTTGAGAAATCGTAGGAGATTGGGCCGGGAGTGCCTTCTTGCGAGGAGTACTGTCGATTAGTGATTGCCGGTGCGGCGGAGAATGTGGTTTGCCCAGACATTTAGAATATTGATTGAACGCCTGCGACAATGAAGGCGATCTATAAAAGTCGCTGCCGATAGGTTGATATTCTATAATGCTACTGACGACGATTTGAACTTTATAAACAGAAATTACCTCGACCGTTTCAAAAGCAGGTGCGACTAGACTTTCCTGTGCCGAACGCACAGACAACGATAGCAAATACTGGCCAGGAACAGTCAACTAGCCCCGGCGTACGTAAATAACAACAATGTCGATACTTTGCACAATAAGCGACGCAATAAATAGAGGGATTTAGCAACCAAATTTTTTTGCTCCTTCCTAAAATAGACACCCTAACCCTTATAAATTTTGCAGCAAAAATTTCGTTTGACATCATTAAATTAGCACGAAAAGAATTTCTAGTGAATTTTAAAGTTTGAAGGTTGGTCCAAACCGTCGCGTAAAAAGTGCAACGTAAACAAACATCGCCGCCTGCGACTGCATCTCTCCCTCATTTCTGTATAAATCAATTCTATTCAGTTGACCATGCACGCCAATTATATCCTAGTTCGCAATCGTCATCAACGGCTTCTTGCGCTTACGATGGCCGCGATTATTCCTAACGTGTTCAGCACTGTTCAGCACGAAGTTCAGCAAATCGTGGGCGAGCTCGCGACTAGGGAGCCTCAACGGTACCACCCGCCTATTCCTTATAAGTCTGTCAAATTCGATTTGGATAGTCTTGACGATGATCGTGCCCGCTTTGATTTTAGATTTACTAAAGCTCAAATTTACGAAATCTTGCCATATCTCGGACTCGATGAAATTTAATGGAGTCAGCTGCCGTCCGGACGAGCTGATGGCATTCTGTATCGTTCTGCGTCGGCTCTCATATCCGACCAGATACGGTGATTTAGCCAATTACTTTGGAATGTCTCCAAGTTGGCTCTGCCGTGTTTCAGGGACGTCATCGGCCATTTAGTCCGTCGATATGGAGCCAAGCTAGAGTGGGACGAGGGAAGACTTACGCTGGACTGTCTGATGCATTATGCTGAAAGCGTTGAAGCTAAATGCGGCCATCAGGGCATCTGGGGCTTTGTTGACGGGACTTTGAGGCCAATCTGTCGTCCCACTCGGAATCAAAGGTCGGTGTATTCCGGATACAGAAAAGATCCTTGCGTTCAAGTTTCAGTCCATAGTTACACCCGACGGACTGGTTTCGTCGCTAACTGGGCCGGTGGAAGGGAAATTAGGTGACTGGATCTTGTGGCGAATGAGTGGTAGAAATGCGACTTCGTGAGGTTGCAAGAGAGTTGCCAGAAGGACACGACGGGCTCTACGTGTACGGAGATCCTGCCTATGGCGGCGGATTTGGCGTCATGGGCCCTTCAAGCGTCTCCCAGGAAAGGAGTTGACTCCAGCTCAGACGCGTTTCAATATTGAAATGTCTAAAGTTAGAATCGCCGTCGAGCAAATTTTTGGGCTGACTCTGCAGCAATGGAGTTTCAATGGGTTTAGGTACTCATTGAAACTTGAACTGTTGCTGCATTCTATATGGTGTCGATTTTGCTCACAAACATAAAGACATGCAAAGATCGGGGCAATGAGGTCTCCGACGCGTTTGGATGCGAGCCACCGACGTTAGCCGACTATCTGGGTTAGACAAAGTGTCAGTCGTGCGGTTGGCGATTGTGTTGTGTCTTGGATTTTCGTATTTGTGGATTCGATAGTTGCTGGTCGTTGAATAAATTAATTTAAGAATGCGTAATTATAAAGGTAAACAATTAATAATACTTAAAATAGGGGCCGAAGAAATCAAAACGAAATAGACAAAAACCCGGCAGAATCCAAAGGTGAAACTCAACTAGTCAACTCAACCTCTCCAATACACGGTTCAGTATTGATTTTAGACTCTTGAGCTCGTCAGCGACCTCGCCAACTCTCTCCTCCAAATTGCCCATTCGTCCATCATCTGGCGGAGGTGGAGTCGCGGCAATGGTATTGACAGCTCGCTCGAACAGGTCAACCATTCTAGACATGTAGGGATCGAGGCGCACGTCCACTGGCATAGGCTCTTTCTCTTTTGAGCGGCAAGTCCGTTTCCGCAATCGTGTCCCCACGTCCGCCTCTGAGTCCTCACCGACATCGGACGCATCTGCCTGGGCATCAGCCACCGTTCTCTTCCCGTGCATCATTCTCTCTCGCACCCTATTCGTGGCTTCCCGATCTTTAGCCGTGTCCATCTTCCTCTTGTCCTTACCAGAGCCGGCCTCGGCATTCACCGTATCAAAGCGGATGAGGAACGAGTCCGTCGCCTGCTTAAGATCGGTGTCGGCTTCGGCCGCACCAGACTTCTCCTGCTGTTCTTCCCGTCGTTTCGTCAGCATGTTGATCACTAGATCGCGAACCGTGGGGGAATTCATATCTGCACGCATTAGCCGCTGTCAATATAATGAAACGGCAAATTTACCATTATCTTCATTAAAGAGGGTCGCGATCATTTTAAAAAATTTCGTTCGATTTCTAAGGGTATAATCGCCTTGGTAAAGGGTGCAGAGCTTCATAATGGCCAGTCGATGCTCCTCTGTATAGAAAATTCTGCCTCGAGGGGCTGGAGTCTCGGCCGTTGGAGTTTCGGCTGTTGATGGCCCGGAAGAGAGCTCTGTTAATTCAGAACGAGGAGCCTATGCCGATCTAACTGGGGCACGAGTGGTACGGGATACGGTACCCACTATTTCAGCGACCGTGGGCGCTCCAGAGTCGTAGAGATCGTCATCTGAATCCTCAAATGCAACCTGAGAATATGATTGTTTCGAAACTCGGAATATTGCTTCTTGGCGAGCCATGTCGGATGTCGTAGAAGGCAAGGGTGTTGTCGTGGTGAGGAACGACTCGCGACAGGTCATAAATAAACATTTAAACAGTCGACGCGTCGGCTGCGCGTGCAGAAGCAAGCTAAGCCTGAATGGAGGCTACTGCACTAGGCTAGTCCTAAACAGGAAGTCCTGACTAACTGAAAAGGGCAGGTAAAATTTGGCAAGACTTTGGTATCCATACCAAACTTTTTAAGTTTTTCCAAATAGGGTTTGGAGTCATATTTAGATACCAAAAAAATTACGGTTGCTAAATCCCTAATAATAGTGGTGAATGATTTGTAATCATAAGTAGACTGTAATAAATCAAAAATCTAACTCTTCTTAGCTTGTAACTTGTATGGTTAATCTTGTAGAACCTTGTACTCCGCGAAGCGATGGTATATTTGAAAAGTGGCGATGCGAAGTGTGGTATTGTGATAAGTGGATACAAACTGATGGTAGGTTAGTAAATTGCCGTAAATAGTATCAATCAATCAATCATCTATGAATCTGTATAGTAGCTATTATGGCACTGCCTAATAATGTGGGCAGCCTCTCTGCCTAAGCTTTCGAGGATAATTCCCACCGAATCTTATCTTTAGCTTCTCTATATAAACTAGCTGATATTATTTGTCCAATAGTCTATCTTCTCCTTATTATATCCCTTCTACCAAGTAATCGGACTGTTAGACATTGATTTTCAGCATACACAAAGTCAGCGGCAACATGAACGCAGTGCGAGTACTCGAGTTCGCGAGTCATTTATATAGAGCTCAGCGTCAACAGCGTCTACCTTATAAACATACAAACGTAGCGGCAATGTTAAGCACTACCAACGGGCAGCTGGGCGAACCAACTCGGAGCACCTGACCACTGAAAAAATGACTGGGTCACCTCCTGGTACTGCTCGATGGGCAAGAAGCTCTCCAGCGCAGATTTAACACAGCCCTTCGACTTAACCGGCCTTCCCTCGAAACGATCCTCGATCCATTTCAGCCACACCTGTCTAGAGGCATCCATGGCGGGAAAGTGGCCTGCTCCAGGAACTGTCATAAACTCAAAGTCGCCGGGATATGTCTTGTAGGTGGAGTCGTATGTAGCAAGGGTAATGTTGTATAAAGCCGCCGGATCGGCTGTTCCCTGAATAATAAGCATTGGTCCCTTGTATGGGCGATTTCCCGGGTCTGCTAGCTTCGAAAATACATCCGCATAGTACGAGCTATCCCAATCAGGGTTGATGACTTCAGTGGCGTTCGAGAATAAAAGTTCGGAAAAGTATTGTCCCCCCTGCACCTGAGTGAAGAGCTTCGTGCGCGAAACACCCAGCGGAGTGAGCCAGTCAGATAGCTTGAAAGTCGGGAAGACTCCGCTCAAGAACTTTCCAAGCCAAGGGAGGAAGATGTCAGGGTGCAATAAAAGTGCGTTAATCCCGGGCGAGAAAGTAAGAGTACCGAGATGGCCCTCCTCGACGTCGCGGTACTGCTGACCATCCTTGGCGAGGGCTTCAGAGACGCCCCAGGATACGGCACCGCCTTGGCTATGGCCAACGACGACATAATTATCGATGATGCGGTCCGAGAAAGTCGCAGCTCGAAGAGCGTTCAAAGCGTCGCCCGCGTTTGCCTCTCGGGCACCATACTGATGCGGGACGAAGCTTCCGTCCCAAGATGTTTCAACACCGAGACCGGCATAGTCCGTGGCGATAACAACATAACCCGCCTGAGCAAGTGTGAACGGGATAATGTCACCGTAGAAAAGAGATCTGTGCGTCGAAGGAGCGGCGTCCGCATAGAAACCGGAGGTACCATGAGTCCAGAGCACGACAGGAGCCTTCGCCTTGGGCGCCCCCTTTGAGTGTAGCCCGAACTGCTTTGGCGTATAAGGCCATAAAACATAGGCAGATGCAGGCATTAAGGTCCCGTTTAGGTTTGTAGACGAATAGATGATGCGAGAGAGAGCTGTTTTGGCGGGAATATTGTAGGAGACCGGGTTAGTGACGTGCTCGACCTTGAGAACTTGGCCTGGAGCATGGGGGGGGATGTTCGATGAGCCTTCAGTCAAGTTGTAGAAAATGTCCTGACTGGGGCCGCCGTTGGCGAGCTGGGGTGCGATCAAAGTTGAGAATGATCTCGAGGCTGCTTGTAAACCCCGGGGAGAGCTCGCCTAATTTGACTTGCTCTGGTGAGAACTTGAACGAAGAGTTCCAGGCAGTCGATTGGCCTGCGGGTACTGGTAACAATTGGGCATTGGTCAGCGTGGCTGCTGCACGCAGCAGCAGCCGCGCGGGCTGTCTTCATGATGTCTTAGAGCGATCGTAGATTTGCTAAGAATGGTTCTCGCAGAGATGGGAGAATGTTGGATAGTGAGGAAGAGGTAGGAGATGAATTCGTATCAAATCGCAGCCTTGACATGTTTTATATAATAACCTGGATGCCGAGTCCCAGGAATTCCAAATCTTGACTGTCTTCGGTGAACTGCCGATCTGTGGATCGAGTGTATTCTCAACTGTCCGTCTTCTCACTGGAAAGCAAGAGTTAGGGGTGGATACGATTTGCGATTAATCGTAACTCGTAATCGTATAGTCTCCGTAATCGTATCCACCCTAATCAAGACACTCCGCAATCTAGAACGCCGTGCTGGCCACGTACGCGCATGTTGCTTCCCGTAGCTCTATCGTAGGCGACTTGCATATTGCGATACCCTAGCGCCAACAGTGCCGTATTCGGTTATCGAGGATGCTGCAGCAGCGTATTCTGTTGTCTGGGAAGTTTATAGAGGCGTATTCGGTATTGGGAAGTTTTATGGAGGCGTATTCGGTTAAGTTAATCGATTTAAGAACTTTAGTTCTTAAGAGATTGACGTTGAAAACACCACTAGCACACATGGGTGCCATGACGCCTGCGGCTCGCACGAAGCCTTCGAAATTGGTGGTGGAAATGGTTGATTTGAGAGTTGCAGCCTGAGTTCGCTTAAGTTGCGGCCTAAGTCATCAAGCACCTAGCGCACCCAAGCCCAATATAGAGACAGTGTCACGATACTTCGCTTTTCTCTATTTTTTGATGCGCGAAATACTAACTGTTTATGAACTTTTAGGCCGGGTAACAAGGAGGCTGAGTCGCGGGGCAATCAAATATCTGCTGACTGGTTTCGTATTTTCTGCCGATCGGGGATATCTCCCTCCACTTCTGTATTGCGCCGCCAGAATGGCACGTGCTATCTCGGTGAACTCATAGATATTCTGTGCGAAACTTACGTTGATCACTGCGCTTATGTCACGGCAATCACACCTATCAGCCTGGACTCCAGCTAATTGTACCTTTGCGCTGCGCTCTTGAGTTTGACATCTTTACACATGAGCACCTTCGTAACAGATGTTCGCAGTAATCACGAATACGAACGACACGGCTGTGTAATAACTGCGTCCATATTTATCCTCCGTTCGTCAGCTCGTTGCTCAGAGATCAAGTCTCATCGTATCTGCCGCGCATAAATACCTTCCTGTCAGCTATCATATAGTTAGTCTACCGGTCGCGAAAGATGTCCGCAACATCAACTGCACCGTCGTTGACGGTAACCCCGACCTCTTCTGCGGTAGTGTCGCCGCCTGCGAGTTCGAGCAGCTCTTCAACCGGAACGACAATTTCTCCCGCTACTTCACCGCTCTTATTCTTCGTTGCTTTAGGATTCGGCATTGTTTTCACGAATTTATGGTACGCATATATGCATTCCGAGTCTCTGGAACCTGTGTTTCAGAACTAACTGAGATCAGGATCATTGTCGGTGTCAAGTACTGTTTCCGACGGAATCGTCGTCTCCGGGCCCGAGCACTAGCGGCAAACGGCGAAATTCCATATGACGGCTACGACGAAACAGGATACGACATGGGTCTTTTACGACCGCCTATTCGTCGACGTCGTGAGAAGAAGCTGATGACGAATGCCGAGATGGACGAGCGGTTTCCGGTCAAGAAGTACAAGGTTTGGCGTTGCGAGCGGGAAAGTGCTGGCTTATCCACCGAAGGAGGCGTTGCGACGCAGATACCTAGTCGTGCGCCTAGTGAGATTGATTTGGAGATCGGTGCTGCGTTGAAAGAGGCGGCTGATCATTTGGAAACGGTTGATATTACGGCGTCGACTTCCGAGGGTGCTGATCATAATGACCAGACAACTGCCGAACAAGAAAGTGTTCCGCATCCTGAGACTCCGTCACCTGGAATGTCTGATCTGCGGAGGACGGATTCTGCTAAGTCGGCAGGTGCTTCTGATTTACGGAGGACGGATTCTGCGACGATGCCAGGTACTTCTGATCTGCTCAGGACGAATTCGGCCACGACCGCTGATGCTTCTGATCTCCAGAGGACGAATTCTGCCACGACGGCAGAAACGTTGAAGCCGGAAGGCGAAGTAGAGGACGATGAGGATGCAGTCCGCACGCACCCGAATCTACATCCCGACCTCGCCGACACATCAGGCGACGCCTGTGCGATCTGTCTAGAACAGCTCGAAGACGACGATGAAGTTCGCGGTCTCACATGCGGTCACGCATTCCACGCAGCCTGTATTGACCCATGGCTTACTACTCGTCGCGCGTGCTGCCCGCTGTGTAAGGCAGATTACTACGTCCCGAAGCAAATCCCGCTTCCCCAGCCGGCGCAGCATCACAATCCTGATGGCCGTTCCCGTGGAGTGTTACCTGACCAGTACGCGTCATTCTTCCGCGCGCATGGGCTGACGGGGTTCCCTGGTGTGCGTCACAATGAAACTGACGAGTTACCACCGCCGGCAACGTTTCCGAACATTGCCGAACGAAACGAAAATATGGGAAATACGTGGGCGTCGCGATTCGTCCGCGCGCGACTGCCCAGGTCGCGTCGGCATGGGGAACGAGCTTCGCCGGAGGAGCAAACAGTCACACCGGCCCAGCCGGGACAAGTCGAGATGGAAACGTCTCCCAATGAGCCGGTCGACGTGGAGCGACAAGAGGCAGAACGACAAAGACAGGAAGCTGAATATCGGCAGAGTCGAGAACGGACTTACGGCATGAACGTCAATCTCGGTATTCATGGGGCGGTCATCTAGATAATGAATTGATTGAATATGTTTAGTTTAGCTTAGTTATGTACTTCTGGAGTTTTTATTGGCACATTTCGAGATTTTGTACTTGCGTTTTGTGCATGCACTTTCCGAACGTGTATTACGCTACGGGTTGTACGCTATTTTGTATATTTGTTTCACTGCCTTGTATGGTATTGTACGGTATTATGTAATGTTTGGCCGGTGTACTGATGTTTTGTCTCCTTACTTTTGTCTACGGTGTTCTTTGTATGGATTTGCCATGTCATGTAACGTTTGATGAATATATACACGAACATTGTTATGATTGTGTTTTACCAGTTCCCACAATACAAACAAAGCAACCGGTCAGTAATGATATCTGTAATATTATATTATCATTTAACAGTTACACTATAATTACACCAATTCCCCATGCATTTGATGCCCACCGTTCATATCCATATACAGTAAACTCCGGCTACTCTCAACCGACTCCGGCGTGCCCGGCGACGAATTACTCGTCGACCGCGCCGTCACCGTGAACGCACTAAACAACCATCCCGACGAACTCGACGTGGACGTCCGCAATTTTGCCGGCCCGTTTGATTGCTCGAACGCCCATTTCTCCGGTTGACGGAAAGAGTAACGTGCGCGAGTGTTTGAGAGAACGGCTCTGTTGGATAATAGTCCGCACATGGCGGCGACCCAGAGCGCGAACACAGCCCGCGGATTGCCCTGCGCCACATGGTATCCTAATGTTATTTCCTGGTTCAATTTGAGAATGAGCGTGCACACTAGTACGGTTGCAACGGCTGCGCCTACAAGAAGTGATGCAGCGCAGATAGAAGATGCGCGGCGTAGCATATGTTTTTTGCTCCTGCTGTCGCGTCGAAGTAGCATCGCGAATGCCGCTGCGCAGGCGACGAACGCGATGAGGTATGCGAGCGATGTCGCATACGACAGCAACTGCGGGATGGTGAGAGCGATCCAGGTTCGCGGGGATTCGACGGGGTAGATCCCCGGCGGAAAGAAAATGTTGTTTTGGATGTCTGTGTTTGCTTTTGACGAGACGAGAAGGTCGCGGAGGAGGGCGAGGGGGAGGTCGAAAAAGAAGAGCGGTGGCAGGAATGGTCTGTGTGGACATTGAATGTGGTCTGATGTGACGGAGCAGTAGGTCCATATTCCGACTGCGTAGGAGTCTGGTAGGCCGACTCTGGAGGGCGATTGTGGTGTTAGTCGGGGTAAAGCGGAGCCGAGTGAGTCTGTCGATATCTGCGCATATTAGCTAATCTTTTTACAGTAGTCTAGAGTAGTCACGTACTGAATATAACCACAGTCCACCGGATCCATTAGATGGACTGCTAAGTATTATAATAAGGCACAATAAAAACGATGCCCCGGTCGTCTGTCAAAACTGTCAGCTTCGAATCTGGATCTCACACCACACTTGGACTGTCATACCACAACCGGAAAGGACGATAGTCTCATCATTTGCTAATAAACAAGATTAACACTAGTCGCAATCTATGCAGCTGTTGTCAATACCGAAGACGACTTGCTATTGGTTTGCTTTATCCCCCGGTCACTCACTCCAGCCCATATTCTCCGCAACGCATTGCATAAATTTGGTACAGTAATACAACCACCAGAATCAAATATCAAAATTCCAAGTCTAATTCTCCGATGCAATTAATCTGAAACCGCACTGCTAGAGGGCATGAAACTCTGGCAGGGTATAAGTGATGGAGATAGCTAGTAAGGCACAAATGTTGCGAATCAGGGGTGCGTCGCAGCCATCTGCATGACGACACGTTCATTGGGATCACTAAGTCCATGCTTTAGTTCAAAAGCTTTTACCGCAATCGCGATCCGCAACTAATGACCGATGACTGAGGATATAGCCCGACGATAAAATTATAATATCAAAATGAATACAAATGGTACCGTATCGTCCAGGCAGTTGCGGCTATTGCATAAATTTGGATAGAATTCCGAAATAATGGTCGATGTGACCATGCCTAAGGGAAACTCCCAAGATACGCAATGCGAGATTAAAATATATAATAGCAATGTAGAATACAAGTAATGTATTAACAATCCAATGAGTGCTACAAGTGTCGTCCTTATTCATTACAGCTCAATAACCACGCGATAATCATCTCTTGATGATTCCCTTCGGCTCAATTCCCTTAAGAAAGGCCTCCAAATTACTCGCCGTCTCCTGCGCAATATTCTCGAGTGCTTCACGCGTAAGGAACGCCTGGTGTCCAGTAATACAAACATTATGAAATGTCAGCAATCTCGAGAAGACGTCGTCGAGCATGATGGTATCAGACGAGTCTTCAAAATACATATTACCTTCGTGCTCGTAGACGTCCATGCCAACTTGTCCGACTTTTCCGCTTTTGAGAGCTTTAATTAGCGCCACGGTGTCGATGAGGCCCCCACGAGACGTATTGATTATCATCACCCCGTCTTTCATCTTGCTCAGTGTCTCGCTGTTGATCATGTGGTGCGTTGATGACAGTAATGGACAATGCAGCGTGATAATATCACATGTCGTCAGCAGCTCGTCGAGAGAAACGTAGTGCATGCCATATTCCTTTGCTCCGTCGATATTGGGGTAAGGATCATAGCAGACGACCTCCGAGTCGAATCCGCGGCAGATCTTGCCGGTCAATAAACCAATCTTGCCGGTGCCAACGATACCAATTCGCCGGTTGCGCATATCGAATCCTGTCAAACCTTCGAGTGAGAAATTGCCAGCGCGGACTCGATTATAGGCCTTATGTAGGTTACGGTTAAGCATCAGCATCAGGCCGACGGCAAATTCAGCGACGGAATAGGGCGAATACGCCGGCACACGCGCCACTTTGACGCCCCACTTCTCTGCCGCATCGAGATCGACATTGTTGTATCCCGCGCATCGCAAAAGAACGTACTTGAGACCCTTCTTGGAGAGATGCTCGATGCCGTGGGCGGTTAAGGAGTCGTTGACGAATATACAGATCGCGGTGTATCCTTCAGCCAATACAACCGTTTCGTCGTCGAGACGAGTTTGGAGGAAATGAGGTTGGTGGCCGTTGGTCTCTAGCGCCGGCCGGAGATATAGTGTGTCGTATTTCTGTGTGATATTAGTCATAAATTGCCAACACAGATCTCATTGTGGGCACCTTAGTTGAGAAAACTGCGATCTCCATCCTGATGGTAGTGTTACTTCGGCAATCGGCAGCGGGCGTCAGCAGGAATATATAGAACAGTACACCACCGATTGTCTGATATGGTTGGGATAGTTTTCGTAGCCGCAAGCCCGCATGTTGGTGCAAGCTTTCAAAGGAAGTGATGAGCATCGTCACCTTGCATCTATTAATGCCAAGCCGCACGACAAATGCAGTGGTTAATTTACAAGGTTACACGTGCAAATTGGCCTGAGATACGGTCTATCGGCTGAGTTGAGTTCTACAGATGCTTTTTTGCAGTCGACAGACCGGCTTTTTCTTAGTCTGTGGGTTCTGGACGGGTATAAATACTCCAGTTCGTGCCAATATATTGAACATCGGATGGTTAAACTCGTGACGTCATTTGCAGATTAGATCGTGGATCGGACCATAGTTTAATCTTAGTTGGTCCGACTGCCACTACCAAATAAAACTATAAAATAGGTAAGCAGAAACACGGAAGTCTCGACATGACGAGTCTATGGCCGCGTCGATATACGTGTAAATAAACAAGTGCAGAAATCATGCGTGCTATTGAGCATAGGTTCTACAGTATGCCCATCGTGATCTGCAGCTGATTCAACTAGGCTGCACCGCAGTAGGCCGCGATGCTCCGGCCCACTCCGAATTTGTTTAAAATCCGACCGGCCCAATTTGCATCGCAGCCAGCCATGATTTAAAGCCATCGACTTGTCAACTTCCTTCATTACTATTTCTCTCCACACATGTCATGTTTAGATCCAGCTTTCAACTACCTTCCAGCAATACCTCCATCATGTCCCGGTTTACAACCACCAAAACCTCACTTACCGATTTCCTGGTCTCTGTGGTACCTTTCCATATATTTGCTATGTTTTGAGAGAAAGCTAATGACTGATGCACAGGGCCACGTTATCGAAACGATCACTCTCTGCGTATTCGCGCCAACAGTTGGTGAATACGTCGTAAGTATCTGCAATAGTTCTGAGACACGGTAGCTAAAAGAGAGTCGTTCTAGAATCGCACTTCGGACTCGACGATCGTCGTTCAGGCACCTACAGCCATACAGCGAATGACGACCGATGCTCGGGCATCAATTTACACTTCATCTACGGATGAGCACAAAAATGACAGTGAATGTCAAATTCTTCCGGTTCAAGTTTTGACACCGGTCGAGCACGAGAAGAAAAAATGGCCGGCGAAGTTTACACCCAAGCGCTGGTTTCGCAAGCACGTCAAGATTACAGCCAACGCCGCACAGACTGCGTGCATAGCCGAACTTGAAGCGGAACACGAGAAGGGAGTGCAGGAAAGCGGAGTAGTCGCCGACGATATTCCTGCAATGCTCTTGAATCATGTTGATGGGAATATTCCTGACATAAATATGAAGGCGCAACTCGCGGATACGGCCGGACCTTCTGCCGTCGAGGAATATTGTGCTCTTGAAAACAAAATTGATTGTGTGTCTGATGCTGAGGCAGACATGTCCCGCCCGATTGAAAATCCGGCAGAGCACGAAACTATCCGGGCTTTGACCGACACATCCCGCGCTCGGCTCGCGGGATCCACGAATGAGCAAGTACCTCTTATGACCAAAGATACCATCGATAATGGTGTGTCTGATGCTGAGGCAGACATGTCCAGCTCGATTGAAAATCCGGCAGAGAACGAAACTATCCGGGCTCTCGCCGACACATCCCCCGAGCCGAACGCGGGATCCACGAATGAGCAAGTATCTTTTATGGCCAAGGACACCATCCATAATGGTGTGTCTGATGCTGAGGCAGACATGTCCAGCCCGATTGAAAATCTGGCAGATCACGAAACTATCCGGGCTCTCGCCGACACATCCCCCGAGCCGAACGCGGGATCCACGAATGAGCAAATATCTTTTATGGCCAAAGACACCGTCGATAATGGTGTGTCTGATGCTGAGGCAGACATGTCCAGCCCGATTGAAAATCTGGCAGAGCACGAAAATATCCGGGATCTCGCCGAGACATCCCCCTGGCCGAATGCGGGATCCACGAATGAGCAAGTATCTCTTATGGCCAAAGACATCATCGATAATGCTATGTCTGTGTCTGATGCTGAGGCAGACATGTCCAGCCCGATTGAAAATCTGGCAGATCACGAAACTATCCGGGTTCTCACCGACACATCTCCCGAGCCGAACGCGGGATCCACGAATGAGCAAGTATCTCTATTGGCCAAAGACACCATCGATAGAGATATGAAATTGCCGGTCTGTGCTGGCGAGTCAATGCACGTTACAATGCATGACGTCGCTCACAAGACTTTTGAGAGTGACCAAGAGCATGTTGTGGCCGCGGACCACTGTACATCCACTCTTGACGAACTGCCTCTCGTCACATACACATGCGTGGAATGTACTGAGAATGATAACGATGGTGGTGTTTTGAATTGGATTGATGCTGATATTTCGTTTGGAGATATATTATCCCCGCCGTACGAACCAGTCTCAGCGCACGAGTCCACAACTGCTATTACTGCTGTTTCCGCGGAGGCAGAGTGCACGCCTGCTGATACCTGTGACGATTTGTTCGTCTCCGACGTCTCGTTTACTGACATTCTTTTCAATACCGCGGCAGAGCACGAATTTACTATCCGGCCTCCTGCCGACACTCCCCCCCAGCCGAACGCGGGATCTACGAATGAGCAAGTATCTCTTGTGGCCAAAGACGCCATCGATAGAGATATGAAATTGCCGGTCTGTGCTGGGGAGTCAATACACGTTACAATGCATGACGTCGCTCACAAGACTTTTGAGAGTGACCAGGAGCATGTTGTGGCTTCGGAACACTGTACATCCACTCGTGACGAGCTGCCTCTCGTCACATACGAATGCGTGGAATGTACTGAGAATGATAACGATGGTGGTGTTTTGAATTGGATTGATGCTGATATTTCGTTTGGAGATATATTATCCCAGCCGTACGAACCAGTCTCAGCGCACGAGTCCAACACTGCTATTACTGCCGTTTCCGCGGAGGTAGAGTGCACGCCTGCTGATACCAGTGACGATTTGTTCGTCTCCGACATCTCGTTTACTGACATCCTTTTCAATTCCGCCGGACGCGAATCCGAAAACGATTCGACACCAAGTGAGCATTCGACTGATCCTTCGACAACGCCAATGATTGGGTCCGGCACATCGTCGCCGGTATCTACGACCGCTACGATCCCAATTGAAGCTTCTGATGATACGATTGTTGGTGGTGAGAAGGAGCTGTTTGCTGAGATTCTATTTGTGAACGATGAGGAGTGGTGTTTGACTGTTCCGGACGACGACGGCTGCTGTTCAAATGTGGCTGTGTCTAGTTCTGTTGCTGCTGCTGAGATCGAGAAGAAGATTGATATTACTGCACCTGTGACCGAATATTCTAATGTTGTTATTCCCGCAGAGTACCGAGCTCCATACATCCCTGTCGAGGCGCCCGTGCAAGATGTCGAATCCCAAGACACTCACCACGTCACACCATCACTATTCGCCTCGCGCACATTATCCCGGGTCAAGTCCGTCCTGACGTCATCGTTTTGCTCCGTGCCGGACAAAAGTGAAACAATATCCGACATTTTATGCTCGTTCCCGCCTTGGATCCGTCGGGTTTTAATTTCTGATTTGAATACGAAGGACATATTTCATGGAACATGCGACCATGCGAATCCGACGGGCTGCGCAAATTGTTCCGAAAAAATTGATTATTTAAAACGACTACGGTATGGGATTACGGCTAGTAGCTGTAGTGGCGAAGACGAGAGCGTGAGAGTGGCGAGGGTTCGGGACAATGTTCTGCGGGGCAGGAGGTTATGAATCTGTATTATGGTGACTATACGTTAGTCCCGGCACTAACATAATACCTTCACCAATTTTCCTGCTATCATAAATAAAATTAAAATTATATGTTAATTAGAATGGCTATTATCAATCACAGTTAATCATTTTCTGATGCTTAAACATTGGTAAAGTTGTGCTTCTGTAAACTTCTGAGGTACTTTGATCCTTAACAATGTGATCGCGAAGATTATGGCCGCGGCCGCTCAATATATTACCCGGCTTATCTGATAGGACTGACGTATAGTCACCATATTAGTTGTTGTAAATGGACATTAATTTTCTCCGCATGTGTTCTGTTTTGTTGTGCTTGTGACTGATGTAGGGACTCCGTGACTCCTGTTTGTTTGATTGATTAGTTTTGTGACTGTGATATAGATGATAGAATGCGAAGTATATGTTTTAACATGAAAGTGAAGATGTGTGGCAGGGGTGCAGATCTACACTAGTATATGCCCACATATGCAGGGTGTGAACAGCGTGTGCAGGCAGGCAGGCACTTTAACAACAACATCCCTGCGTGCCATTGCGGAATCGAATCAAAACATACAGAAATCGACGCGTTGCATGTCGCGTTATCCCCACGATATATCCAGTACGACCGACTTACACCTTTCATATCAGTACGAGGCGGGTTTCATCAAAATTAAGCTTGTTGGAGTTTCGCGTTTCGAATGCGGCATGGAAAAGGTATCATTCATTGTCGTGGAACTCTTTCGTCCTCGGGGCAAGCCGCACCCGGTGAAGACATGACTAGCGGCGCAGTTGAACCCGTCTCCCTTCGTCCGAGGCAGGGTCGCGGCTCGCTCTCGTGGATGAGCTAGGAATAAAGGGGCAGACGAATAACAGTTAATGTGCTTAATGTGTGCGTACTAGGAAGCATACGTGGCAAGGCAATTTCGTTTACTACGTTCTCGATTTTGAGGAGTTCGGTTGTTGCGTATGTAGGTAGGCAGTCTGAGAATCTAGGTAAGGAGCTCGAGACGGAGGGGCCCAGTGGCCACTATCATAGTAAACTGAATTATGAAGCTGCCGGGGAAACTAGGCGGCTGATACGAACCAAGAATGGAAACGGTTTTGTGTTCGAGCTAAGTCGTCATATGTCCAAATCGGACAAGCTGAGCTAAGCTTAGCCTGGCTCGGAAAGGGACGCGGTGCCTTGCATTATTTGCAAGTTGGCCGTGTGTGCGGCTGCTGGGGAGCCCTTGCCTCGAGTCAGCCAAAGGCGCCCTTACTGGATACTAACTCCACAGTATAACGTATGATATGCAAGGCTTCCAGCCACAAACAATTCGGAATAGTCCTGATTTCATGCATTTTGAAGAGCGTTATGTGTAATGGTTGCTGCGGTGGGCCGCAAGTGGCTCGAAATATCTGAATACGCCGGCAGAACTGAGTTTAGATATACAAGTCCTCCTATTATACAATATTTAGGCAGCAGAAATTAGTTCCTCAGGTTGTCTAATAGCGAGTTCCGGCAGTGACACAGAACTCGTACCGGAATTGCGGAACTGTGGGCTTGACTATTTACTATCTATTAGGTGAGCACGAGTCTTCGACATGGTTACTGGTTTGTGAGTTCTATATTGTCCGATAGACAATAATAGTCTGAATACTCTGACCAGAGCGCTGGCTGCTATATTGGGTGCCGATGTGCCAATAATTATGGATGGAACTTAAGAGAGTAGTGCCGGCGGTTTTGGCACCGGGAGAAAAGACGAAACTAAGGGATGGAAAGGGGCGAAGTGTCTATGACATATCTTCACATCAACCATGACGAAGCCGTGACCAGAACGATTCCTCTGACGTGCGCCAGCGACGAGTGGACCCTGCTGGCTGCAGATATGGAATTCCGAGATGAGGCTGTATTTCGCAAGAATATAGGCCAATCCTGTCGAAGAAGCGCCATTCATACGTTCGATGATTGTGTAACGGCCGTGTAACATCGGCGCATCACAGATCCGCCGTCGTAGATAGTCTACATACGTACATATGATGAGGCAGATCACGCTGTAGAACAATCAGACCGCAAATGGTGGTCTGCTACTGCGCATTTCGGCCAGAGACAACTATAGATTGCGACCATCGAGGGGCAGTCGCTGGCCACTAATGGAGATGTAGAAAAGGAGCGACTGCCCGACTGGCAGCAAAATATATGCTTCTCCATGTGGCCCCGCGAAGGCTTTTTAGCAGGAGCAGCATCGCGAGTATAATCCACTGTCCGATGGAGAGTTATAGAGTTTGTCCTTCGTTTGTTCATTAAAACTGGCATTGCATTCTGCCTCGTCGCTCGTTTATATACTTTAGGGTGTCCATCCAAGGTGAGTTCAAATCTAAACACGAGCGCAAGCTGCTTCAATCCCTCACTTCCGGCATCGCCACGTGCTGCGTCGCGATCTTGCGAGGGTGATGGTGGCGATTGGGACGGACCGCAGTGAAAAAACCGCCCCTTGCGTTTGGCTATTCGAAACCGGATGTCCTCGGCGCTCACGCGTTTGTCCCAACGCGTCGGTGACGCGATGTCGCGTCGGACCGCGAACCTTGAATATGTTGGGTGCTAAGCTAACGTCTGTTAGGAATAGCCGCATAGGGCTGATTCCTGACTTCTGTACGACATAGCGGACAGCAGTGCTACAAGACTAATTTATTCTGTGCGACGGGTTCCAAGGTCGCACAAGGTCGCGTGTGTGAAGCGTAGGCTGTTGTGGTGGGTGACACTTTTGGGCGCTGCATTCTTTTGCCCACATTCCTGAGCTTCCCTGGAAATCATCACCGGCCAAGGGCCACTCAGGAACCAAGGAGCAGCAGCACAGATACGGCCGTGTGCCACTGTGTGAGCTCGTACTGCTTTATTATTCTAAATTCTATCTACTCTGCCCAGTGCTCACTCGCTGTGCTTGCAAAGATCCACGAAACTCTATCCGCATTCCTCAACCTCAGGTAACTAGCCTCCTTCGTTTCCTCGCGCCTTGCTCTGGCACTCTGGCACGCACTAATGCCACTTTGAATTTGCTGCTCCTCCGTTGCGCTCGTGCCTGCAACGCTCTGCTAACCTTCTTTTGTCGCCTTCAGACAACTCTACGCCGTTACCGTCACCATCGCTGCCGGTCTTATAACCGGCTCGCGCCCGCCAATCCGATTTCCCTCACCGTCTCAAGATCATCGCGCCGTTCTTTGTTGCTTCCGTTCGTTCGTTCATTCGTTTGTCGTTCTTTCGGTGTCACGTTTTGTCGCTCTTTTGCTTTGGCACACCACAAGTCGCTCCTTCCTGAGCTTGTTTGTTAGTCGTTCTTTCCGATTACTCGATCCCGCGCTCCTTTCAGTCATTCCGCATAGCAACATCGTTCGCAATTGCATTCAACGCATTGACTTATCGACAACATCTACACACTTCATTTTCAATTCATTCACAATGTACACTGAATCCTCGTATCCAATGTCGCCCGCTGAGTCGACTACCTACTCCGCCAAGCAGCTTCGCGACGCGCGTCTTGAAGATATAGAACGTCGCCAGGTTGCCAAAATGGAGGACGAATACAAGGACGAAATTGCTGCTCACCAAAAGGCTATGGAGGTATGTCTCGGTTTAACATGTTCAGTGAATTTGACCCGTCTACTAACTAACGTTTTCCTGCATAGATGACCACTGTTCCCGATGTTAACATGATGGATCTTCAGCCAGAACTAGAATGGCACATGCGTCCGTACCTGCTCGACTTCCTTGTTGAGTCCCATCTGTCCCTCCGGCTCCAGCCCCAGACCCTCTTTCTAGCCGTGAATCTGATCGATCGGTACTGTTCGCGACGCGTTGTCTTCAAGAAGCACTACCAGCTCGTTGGATGCGCTGCGCTGTGGATCGCGGCAAAGTATGAGGACAAGAAGGATCGTGTTCCGACCGTTCGCGAGCTCAAGGTTATGTGCTGCGACGCGTATGAGGAGGATATGTTCGTGCAGATGGAGGGCCATGTGCTCAGCACTCTCGAGTGGACCATTGGCCATCCGACTGTCGACACATTCCTCAGGCAGATTCTCCGATGTAACTGCTACCCGAGTCTCGAGCACCTCGCGCTCTATCTCTGCGAGATTAGTCTTTTCCACAAGTCCTTCCTCGGCTTCCCTCCTTCTGTTATCGCGTCTGCCGCCCAAATTGTCGCCCAGCACATCCTCATGAACCGCACCGGCGTCTTTACCCACGTCTCCGCTGCAACATCGCCCGATGTCGCGCATTGCGTGTCACTGCTCTCACAGTACATCCTCCACCCACCATCGCAGTCCCTACAGAAGAAGTACTCGTCATCCAGCTTCTCGCAGGTCGCGCTTATTCTCCAAGACTTTGTGGTCCGCCAACAACATTCCATGTCCACCTTGCCGCCCACACCACCACCATCGTCAGAGTCACCAGTGCCACAGGAGCTCGATCGAAACGTCATCATGGTCGACGTATCCTCATTCCGAGAATCGGCGGCATACATCACCCCGCCCTGTTCGCCTGACGAGCCGTGCCCAGAAGACTATCAACAATTACCAACCCCGTGCTAGAACACCTTACTGCATGTGGTACGACTATCCTCGATCATACTCGAGCGTGTATATCTATCTCTAATGTGCTATTATATGTATAAATCATGGGCTTTTTTTCAGTGGTACTAAGGATCTATGGGGATCTTTCTTTCTTTGATTTATCCAAAAAGAGACGCATTTTCATTTTATGGGACTTGTGAATAGTATGTAATTTCATGTGTCAATGGTTTATTTATTTTATTTATGGGTTTTAGAATGACATCGTTTTATGTACTGATGATGTCTATAACATTGTCCTTTCCGGTGTTAGGTTATTATGTGTTTTATATCTATTCTCTTTCTTCTCAGATTTTTTTAGCGTTTGCATTTAAGTATGGGAATTTTTTGTATCTCTTCTTCGCGCATGGAAAATACGAATATGGATTATTCATGACCTTATTCTGAAATGTATTTATCATGAAATTTTATTATATGGTGCTATGATATTCGCATTGCTATTTGCTGTGGTCAGGAATGGTGTCACCTTCGTATGCTCACTCCGCCGCTAATGGCACTACATATCTTGTGTAGCATTTATCGGATGTGACAGTGACGTCAAGATTTGTGAAGTCTGTCGGATGTTGAAGCAGCATATCATGTCCATTTATTTTACATTTGGCGTACGGTTCGTTAACGCGTTCTGAGCATTGATGTATTATTGTCATTTAAATTAAACGTCATATAATAAACCAAACGCGCTTTTGCAGTCATTACATATATATTCGATCTACGTGATTTACGTCTGCAGGTTGCTGCAGCAGCCATTATTGAGCTATGTTTACTTTGTTCCTCGTCTCTATCATACTTGCTTTCGCCATACTTTTGCATACAAGCGAGCACTTTCCTTTCATCGCACTATCCACAGCAACCTCGACGTGCAGTGAACAGACATCATAAATTCGTCGGTAATTATTCGAGCGAAAACTCGTCAGCGCCGTGTTCAGAGTATTTCCGAGCTGTACTTATTCACCAATAATAGGACGAGTAAAAGCATCTGCGACGCTTAAAATAGTCACGCAGCAGATATACTTGTCTATTGAGGGTTTTGTAATATGGATTAGGGTGTAGAGGAGAGTTTGTGAAGGTTTGTGAAGTGTGGTCACACCGCCGGGCCTGGTTCACAATCGCGATTCCGTAACGAAAATCTTTCGACGTTTCTCAAGAGCAGCACCACTGCATCAGCACGACAGCACACGCAATGCCAACAATGGCGCAGATTCTTCGTCGCGCTATATTACGGCACTCGACTCGCTGTCTCTCCGGCGCCGGCGAAGGTGCGGGCATGCACACGAGTAGCGCGCGCCTGGCGAACAACATGCCGCAGAAAGTGCAGACAAGCGTACCGTTACCGCCATACACAACGCTTGAGAAACTCGGGCTAGACGTCAAACGGCGGGTTGAATTCAACTCGATTTTCGCCACGACGGGAGATGCGAACGTGGCGGAGATGGAGACTACAATCCGGAGGGTCAAAGCCCGTGGCATTGAGATTTATAAGCCAAAACCGCGTACCCCTGGGTTAAGATGGTTACGTCGACCTGTCCATCGGCATCTGTGGAAAGGGAGGCCAATTCGCAAACTTACTATCGCCAAACGTAAAACTGGAGGCCGGAATCATACAGGACGCATCACTGCGCGGCATATTGGTGGCGGTCATAAACGGCGTTTACGAATTTTGGATTTCAGTCGGAAGGAGTCCGGGTTGCAGACTGTCGTGAGAGTGGAATATGATCCTGGCCGAACAGCGCATATTGCGTTGTTGTGCCATGATGCTACGTCTCAGTTATCTTATATTCTTGCGCCCGATGGAGCCAGATCTGGTGATAAAGTGGAGAGTTTCAGACAGGGTATTCCGGCGGAGTTGACCGGTGAGGACGGGCAGCCTTTGGATTCCGCGCTGTTGGGGGCGCGGACGATTAGGAAGGGAAATTGCATGCCGTTGTCAATGGTGCCGATTGGTAGTATCATTCATGCTATCGGCTTGCTGCGTGGTGGAAAGGCGAAATTGTGCAGATCGGCAGGCGCGTTTGCGAGATTATTGTCAAAGCATGAAGTTATGGGCAAAAACGGCATGGCGATCGTGCGTTTGAAGTCCGGCGAGGAAAGACTAATCCCTCTTGATGCTTGCGCGACAATAGGAATGGTGTCAAATGCGGAACATCAGTACGCCAGTCTTGGAAAGGCGGGAAGAAGTCGTTGGTTGGGACGACGACCACACGTGCGTGGTGTTGCGATGAATGCTTGCGATCATCCGCACGGTGGTGGAAGAGGTAAGACGAAGGGTAATAAGCCATCGCAGAGTCCGTGGGGTCAGTTGGCAAAGGGATTCAAGACTCGACGCGGAAAGCATGTGAACAAGTTAAAGGTCAGGGATAGGCCACGAGGAAAGGACAAGAAGGTGCAGCCATTGCTTATTAAGACTTAGGCTGTGTATTGTAGAGTTTATTTGTAAATAGCATATTTAAGAGTTGTCAGTATCTATTCTGCAAGATTGTAAATGAGTCGATCCCAAGACATCGCATGCGACTGAGACGAGCGTAACAAGCACAAGCCCCTCTGTTTTCTAATGTTGTGCCTTGATCGTATCCCTAAATATTATTATTATGTCCAAATCCAGACATTAATCTGTATACCCAATTGACTCTTTGCCGAGATCATGATCATTATGGTCAAGTTGCCAGAGCAACTGTGGGGGGGAGGTAGGGTCTTAGCCCGGAATAGAAGTCAGGTACGGTCGCGCCTTTCCCCTTGTCTCGCTCCGTCACCGCGCATTACGTGTGCCCACATCCATCTATACCAAGCATACTCTCCCGGTACCATACTCACCCTGGCTCACACAGACATCCTTCCGCGCCGCGCACCTCGTCATCTCGTCCGTCTTAGATCGGGAATAACAGCCGCGTGCTTGTTCACGTCCGTGGCGCTGCTCTACTCCGCGCCTATCCTGCAATCCGGTATTGTTCGTTCGCTTCCGTTTTCTTCCTACCTTGGACGTGCCCATTTGCCCGGTATGACAATAAAGAGTATGTAATTTATTGAGTAATATGATGATATCATTTCGGGGGCTGACGACTGTGGTATACAGCCCCACCCCAGGCACCGCCGACATGGACGCACACACCCGAGCAAATCAAGACTGAAACAGCTGCCGTGATCGACACAGCAAAGAAGCTCCACGACCAAGTAGCGGCGATCGAGGCCCCGACATTCGCGAGCGTGATCAAGGTGCTTGCGGAGGCTGATAATGTGCGCTACGGGCAGATCAACCAGCTTTCGTTTTATCACCATGTCAGCGGGGATAAGCAGGTTAGAGATAGTAGTACGAATGCAGAGGAGCTGTTTAGAGTATGTCTGGCTGTGGAAAATTTGTGGTGGCGTGTGAATGCATGCAAATGGCTGATGTGATATAGGACTTTGATATTGAAGCCGGAATGAGGGAGGATTTGTACAAGGTTGTCAACGCCGTGTTTGAGCAGCATCCCGACGTTGACCCGGAATCGAAGCGTCTGCTCGAAAAAATGAATCTCGATTTCACTCGGAATGGACTTGCGTTGCCAAAGGAGAAACGAGACGAGTTGAAGGTATTGCAGAAGAAGGTCTCGAACCTTGAGGTCGCGTATAATAAGAATCTTGGCGAGGAGGTATGTAGAATTGCGGTTGTATTATGATCGATCAATTATGTGGCTAATGAGTAGACCGGTTATATTCTCTTCTCGCGCGAGGAACTCGCTGGCGTGCCGGAAGATACCATCTCGCAATTCAACATTGTGGACGGCAAGTACAAAATGACATACAAATATCCGGACATCTTTCCGGTTATGAAGTATGCGCAGAACCCAGACACGCGACGCCGGGCATTTGTCGGAGACCAGAATAAAGTCATAGAAAACTGTGATTTGTTGATTCAAGCTGTCAAGTTGCGCGCAGATATTGCGGCGATATTGGGGTACAAAACGCATGCCGCTTATGTGCTTGAGGAGCGCATGGCAAAGTCGCCCGAGAGTGTGATCACCTTTTTGAATGATCTTCGTGCGAAGCTGGCGGGTGCCGGCAAGACTGAGGTTGCGAAACTTTTGAAGCTAAAGGCAAAAGACCTAGAAGCACTTGGCCTTCCGGGAGACGACAGCTTTAACGTGTGGGATTATCGATACTTTGATCGGCTCCTTCTCGAAACAGAGTATGAAGTTGACGCGCAGAAAATTGCGGAATACTTCCCGATGCAGTCTACGGTCGAGAAAATGCTAGGCATCTTCGAAACGCTGTTTTCGCTCAAGTTTGTCGAGGTCACAGGCAATGAACGGTCAGTGTGGCATGAGGACTGTAAGCAGTTTGCCGTGTGGAAGGACGATTCTGGTGAGGACGAGTTTGTCGGATGGTTGTACTTTGACTTGCATCCGCGAGAGGGCAAGTACGGGCATGCGGCGAACTTCAATCTGAGTCCGGGCTATACCGACAAGGACGGAAAGAGAGTCTACCCCGTTACCGCGCTGGTGTGCAACTTTTCAAAACCGAGCGCGAACAAACCATCACTGCTGAAACACGATGAAGTCGTGACATTTTTCCACGAACTGGGTCACGGCATTCACGACCTCGTGTCTGTGACAAAATTCGGGCGCTTCCATGGCACGAGCGTCGCGCGGGATTTCGTCGAGGCGCCGTCCCAGATGCTGGAGTACTGGTGCTGGCAAAAGGACGAGCTCAAGAACCTGTCAAGTCACTACCTTGAGCCGAGCAAGACGATCGATGACGACTTGATCGAGAAGATTGTCAAGAGTAAGCATGTCAATGGGGGGTTGTTTAATCTCCGGCAGTTGCACTTCGCGATGTTTGATATGACGCTGCATACGTCGGACGGTTCGATCGACGTGACGAAGGCGTGGAATGAGATGCGGGAGGACATATCTCTGATGCAGCAAGGCAACGAGACCACGTACGGGTACGCGTCGTTCGGGCACCTCATGGGTGGCTACGATTCGGGATATTATGGCTATTTGTGGTCGCAGGTTTTTGCAGCGGATATTTTTTATACAAAGTTCCTTGCTGCACCGATGAATACGACGGCCGGGTTGCAATATCGTGACACGATTCTGAGACCGGGCGGCAGCAAGGAAGAGATCGATAATTTGAAGGAGTTACTTGGACGAGAGCCAAATAACGTTGCGTTCTTACGCGAGCTTGGCGTCGAGAACTGATGGATAGATTGATTTGCTCGTTTCATTAAGGGTTACATTAAATAATATTGATTAAAAGCCATTAACCAATAAGGACACCGGCAGATACATTTAGAAAAACAAACCACCCAATGAGATTAATAATGATAAGATTGTACGACGTATTCAACTCCTTGCTTCATTATGGCGAATCTTGCGTATTTCACTCGAATTGCCTAACGAAGTTGTCTCAATGCTCGGCATGCTGCTCCTGCTTATCGCTGCCATGCGGCACTTCAGCAGTGCTACTCGCGCTACTACTGAGTCGGCGTCCGTGATGACGTTCTCGCTCGTCTACCTGAGCGGCATAATCGGAAAAATGCTTATGCACCTTCTCGTGGACATTTTCGTCGAACTCAACCGCTGCCGCCGAATCAGCAGACGAAGTGTCGTTCACTGAGGATTTCTTGAAATAGGGATTTCTCCAGAGACCTGGGATGCCTGGGTGTGCACCTTCTGGATAGAATTCTTCTTGGTCTTCGTGCATCATCATACCGTCGTAGTATTCTAGAGGATCGATTCCGTCCTGGATATTAATTAGCAAGTTGTCATTGGAGCTCGAGTCGTCTACCGAGTTAAAAGTGGCGAACATACCATTTCTATATATGTTGCGTCACACGCTGTCTATACGGTCTATGCGCGACTGACAAGAGCAAATGAGATTTCGTTTTGGAGGATCGGGAAGATATGACGACAAAGAGAGGTCAGCAGAACTGCATGAACCGACCAAAAGGGCAAAGCACGAGGGCGAGAGGGCAGAGACGATTATATAGCGCCGGGGCGAGTTACTGTGGGAGCTGTGGGCCCCCCCATTGGGGTTAGCTACAGTGTAAACTGTGAACTGTTGGTGGCACATGGTTAGGTGGGCGCACCGTCGACGAGCCAACGGGGCCTGCTGATCCAGGGGGAATTCGGTACCGCATGTATGCTGCTGCACGGGCCTGATTCGTCTATCTGTCTGTAGACACTTTGTTATCTCGTCCAGCTCATTATTGATCTCCACCGGCATGCGTTGGCTGGTCGATCTGGAGCCGCGCCTGAGTGATCGACAAAGCCGCCTCGGTGCAGCAACAAACTAGGCGTGGGGACGAGTCATATCCCAAGCACAAAGTAGTTCGCAAATTCACAACAGATACCAAAGCTTACCCGCATAATTTTGCGTACCTTGATATCCGCGGGCCATGAGTTGATATTTACTACCCCGGTGCGGCTGGTCTCGCTTCCACCAATAGTTGCTGATCTTCTCCGTAACATCAAAATAAAGCATACAGCCCCTGCCACTGTCTCTTGTTATATGTGAATAGGTAAATATATTGTCATCGGATCGTCGCAGCAGCAGGAGAGATACCGCTGCAGATCGCAGATCACAAGACCTCAGGAGGATCACAAACGTGGGGGCACGCAGACGTGGGGAAACCTTGTGGCGTAACGCAGGGCTGCGGCGGCGAGTACACGTCGCGGTCTCGTTTGTGCCCTATTTCGACAGTCGTCGCTGCATGACGTTCAACATCCAACTGGCTCTTTCTGTTGTATCGCATCCGACGTTGCTATATACAAACCTCCCTGAGTCCGCGTGTTGTCGGGGGCCCGCCGCTCTTTTGTTGTCGGCGACTGCTATCGGTACGTAAACGTAATAAGCCGCTTAGCGATCGGATCGGCGCCTGCTTAGCGAGATGTGATTGCATTGATTGCACCCTGACCCCGACCCTGTCGCATGTCGTCAGGCCCTGGATTGCTAATTATAGCTCGCTATAGTTACTGAAACAGAAGACGGATCTCCATTGTTTCGTATATATGAAAATGAAGTACGATCAGAGGCGAATAACGAAAAGATAGAGCACAATAAGTCTTCTGCTGATGAGAAAACTGTATTAAACATAGATACAACCTGTCTGACCACAACTGGGAAATCGGAGACTAATAAGTAGCTGTCATCCCATTATAGTTGTCAAGCCAGACCTCCACGTGATCTATTACCCAAAGAGCCATTAATAATTACTATATCATCGAAACCACACGTAACCGTTCCTGCGCCTAAAATGCAAATAAAAATTCCATCCAAAACTATAGATACAGATCCAATCCTCCCCAATTCCATTCCGCAGTGCTGTGATAGCATCACCCTGTATAATCCAAGTCGTATCCGCCTTTAAAAGTAGTGAGAAGTTTCAAGATCGGACGACCCTTGCTGTCGTATTCTTGCTCGATCTCATCGGGTTCTTCGCAAAAGTAGAAACCGCTGTCATAATCCTCGTCAATGACAGCCTGAACGGCTTCTGTCGCATTGTTCTCGGTTGCAGTTGTCATATTGGTAGACTGGAAATTCGGGAGCTGGAGCGTCTTGAATTCCTTTCGGTTCTGCTCATGTTCGACTTGCTCTTCCCTTTCCTTGTCCTCATCGACATCATGATCAAAGCTTCTCGTACCACCCTCCAACTCCCTATCCACTCGCTTTAACCACCAATCAAAAGGCATTTCGGTATACGTCCACGGCAGAGGCGACCAATCAAATGGCCGCGACTTAACGACCATGCATCTATCTTTCTCATCAAACATCGTTATATTCTGAGTAAATTTGCCCAACTTGACCGGCGATCCGCCGATCGAAAACGGAGAAATTGAACGCGCGAAGCAAGATGATGACGATGATGTAGATATTGTCGAGGACGACGACAAGGCGGAATCGGAGCGTGATAAAGAAGCGGGACGGGGGATCATGTCGGAAGAAAACGTGCTCGCCATGTGAGGTCTCAACGTGGTGTAAAATTGTGATGAAGTCTTGACTCAAAAAACTAATATAGTGGACGTCACTCAGACGTATGTACTGTTGTTGTCGAATGAAAAGCTTTCGAATGATATTATCGACTGTCTCGTAAAACCTGTAGTCGGTTGGTGGCAATTGGAGATGATGGGTTACGCGCGCGCCGATATACTTGTTGGCTGGCGATGGCGATTTACCCGTCAAAAAGACCCCTCATGATCGTTTAAACAGCATCTTTACCAATTGCAAAATCGAAAATCTCGTGGCACTGAGCACAAGGCGACAGAAAAAAAGTTTGCAAGAGGGGAGACTGCTTGTAAAAATATAGGTTGTGAATCCCCTTGCCTCTCGACCCCCAGCGCGCGCGACCCGTGCGCTGTCACAGCAAGTTTTGCAAGGAAGTTTTCAACCCAGCCCGGAACCATGTTTTTCCGCTTCCAAATCCGGTGATGCAACTGACAGAATATGGTTTAGGGTTACTGTCCGCAGCTATTATGATGGCGGCATTGGTCAAACTCGGCAGTCGGTCCGCGATGCCCCGTGCCGCTCGCTGCCGCTGCCGCTGCCGCTGCCGTGGAAAGCGATGCTTGGCAGCACAAAAATAATCCGCGCATTGTTCCAATAATTCCTCCATTTTTTAGTAATAAGCATATCTATAGAAAATAACTACATCAATCCTGCACAATTAAGTCATACATGAAGTACACCTTATCCATCACGCCCTCCCGTCCGACGCGACATCCATCCACCGCGCAATTTATCCAAAGAAATAAATTCATTTGTAACCATATACAAGACAATTGCTCAATTAAAACCTTCACGCCAACGCTTTCCAGCTCGAGTTAATACTTTTGACCTCCTCGTCCTCGTCATCATCGAGCAATCCGGCGGAGCTCAGAGTCAGTTTCGGAGGCGGCGCAGAAGTTGTCCCGCTGTCGTCGTGTGACGAAGGCCGAGGCGGAAGTTTAGGTGGTAATTGTTGGCCGTCGTCAACAGTGCTTGTGGATGTTGCCAGTGCTGGCGAGGTCGTACTTGTGTAGCTAGATCGATTTGCATGTGTGCTTGTAAATGTCGATGTCGAGACCGGAATTCGAGCATCTGAGCTCCGGGTCGCAGACATACTGCTCGAACTTCCCGAATCAGAAATCGCCTGGCTATGTCGTGGCGGAAGAGGGGGAGGTGCGTCCCCATTGTGACGTGGTAGCGTAGATGATCTGGAAATCTTGGGAAGTGAGGTACTAGGGAATTCTGCTTGTCGAACAATCGTCGGACCTGATAATGGCCCACTGCTAGTGCTGCTCGTACTACTAGCTCGACTTGGACTTCCCGCTGTCCCGTTACTGCGAGATTCAGGCCTCCCTATACGACTGATGTTCGAGGACGGGAATGTTTGTAAAGGTGTATCGCGAGGAGTGTCAAAATCGAGGAATCCGGTTCGTGACGAGGAACTGCCCGCCGTATTCGTCCTCCGTGGAGGCAGCGTAGGTGGGACATCTTCACCGGGAGATGATGACGACAGGCTACTCAGTGAGTGCAGACTAGTACCAGAAAGCGAATTCGGCTTCCTTGGAATCGGAGGCGGCCGCTGCACGTCCGCGGTGCTCGAATGATGGGCAAGCGATGACGCCGCCGCCGCTGCCGCTATTTCCTCGGGATATGAAGTATACGCAGATGTGCGCGCTAGCGCGTCGCGACTGATAAAATCTGGTTGCGTGGTTGGCGTAAATGGGTTCGCAGGCCGATACGGGTTCACAATCATGTTTGGTTTCGGTGCCCCGATTGTCACTCGAGCCGCCTGGCCGCCGTTGTTCCACCATTTTTGCTTATCCGTACTTGGCGGCGGTACTAATATCGTTAATCGCATTCGGCAAACCAGTTAACTGATAATACTCACATTTCTCCGAATCCTCGCCGTCTAAATCAAGTAATTGACCAACGTATCCCCGACGCTGGGCATATAATTCCTGACTAAGTTTCTCCTTTACTGGCTCATTGACTGTATGCACAGTAACTTTAAACGACGCGTAAACGGGTCTATGATCAGAGAACTTCAACTGAGCGCAGTTATATGCTATTTGTTTGATATTCGACCCTCGCGTCAAAATCCTATCGGTCCAAGCTGGAATCCGTGACTTGTCAGAGCTATCATAAGCATCAGTTCCATTGTCGAACTTGTATGTTGGATTGAACCAAATCTGCGACTCCAAGAAAAACGGAAACACTTGGCCGTTTAACATTTGATTGTTAAGCTGGTCATGCCTGTACAATTCCTCCAAATTCTGTAGTTTTATATGCCGCCGAACGTCCTCATTAGGCAAGTCGATTCTGTAGTTGAAATCGCCTAGCCACACGACAGTATCGTGATCTTTCAACGTTTTACCTCTAGGAAACCTAATGCCCCGCGCAATCGTTCGGTAGTCGTTATTTCTATCCTCCACGTTCGACATTCCGGCGGCAAAATGAGACGTAATGAAACATAGTTTTGTTGAAGCATAATCGCAGCTGAATGCGACCGCGCCTTTATTGCCCGCCATGCCACCTAATCCTGTTTTCTTCATCGCACCGTTGATGTTTCGCACACTCCGGACTTCTGACGCCTTGACATACATCAGCAACGCCGTGCCAACAAGTTGACCCGATCGTAGAAGTACGTAGTCGCCGTGTGCTTTCAGACACCGCGACACCTGATGCTCCCAAAATTGTCGCTTAGCTGGATCTGCGCTCAAAATTTGACCGGCAGTTAACTCGACAATCTCTTGGAATGCAACAATAACAAGATCCGGCTCCTGAATACCTGAGTCAGGTGGGAATAGCCATGGCGATAGGTCTCCTTCGTACAGAAATCCATTAAGGTTGAATGTTCCTGCAAGAATTGAAATTTCTCTCGACGATGTGAATTCGGATTTCAGTTTATGCAGTTCAGCGAGAACATAATCGTTGATCGGATCATGCAGCACGACTGGCTGCTGCCCTTCTAATCTCCCTAAAAGAACATCCATTGTATTCTGACGGCCCTTGTCAACGAAATTGTTGATATACATCCGACTCACAGATTTCGTCGCGTCGGCAATCGCACCCGCGATGCTCATTTTCCCTGATCTCGTAAAGCTCGTCTTCAAGGCTCCAGTGCCAGCGTATATCTTAGACAATTGATCTCCATTATCCGCCCATAACACAGAATGCCGGATCCACAGGTCGTTCCCCGGTCGAGTTTCCCGCTGCTCAAAAAACATCTCGAGCGCCAACCGCGAAATAATCTGCTGAATCAGATTCGTGCGATCTAAACAGTCCAAACAGTTTGTCCGGAACACTCCGGTTTGCTCCAACGTTGTTGATTTCGCCTGATTATCATGCAAAAAGAAGCCAAACTCCTCCGCGTCGTCCGCAAGGAACCGAATGATTCTGTTCGCCGCCACATATCCTGCCTTGGCAGTCTCCACGTGAAAATCAAACTGCGTCTCCCGCAGCTGGTCGGCTAATATACCATGCGATGCTTGCCGAATGTGTTGGTGATATCGTTGAGTGAGCTCATGTTCGCCCGGTTTGGTTGATAACAAGTTGACGATGTGCACAGGTCCGTATTTAGCCACTACTGGCTCGAAATGCGCCATGAAAGCTGGTTGGGTGGCTTCGAAAGCACGAGTAATGTTGATTTTGGCACTCAGTAACTGCACATCTTGTTCCCAGAATACTATTCCACAATTAACGCGAGTCTAACCGCTTGCGGCGACAATTTAAAGACTTACTAGGAACACTTCCCCGGATCTGGGTGTACGAGAACGAGAACTGGGCGGTATGCAAGATCGTTTCTGTTTCCACAAAATTTGCCACATTTCCCTCATCATCAACCCCGCGCGCGTTGTATCTCGTTCCAGCTCGACGACAGCCTTGCCTGGAAATAACCGTCAGCGTCGCAGGCGTGGCACCTATCTGCGTCGGCACAGTCTCTGCAAACCCTCTAATAACGGACGTCAAGAACCGGGACTGATCCAGTACTGCTTTTTCATCTGGCTGTAAATGCGATCGATATGTAACCAATTCTGAGATCATGTACGAGTTCCACATGAACGCCTCGTCAAAGCCGTCAATATCGAATGTAGGATCTACGGACCGAGATTGCATGTGGTTCGTGAGATCGAAATTGTTGGAGTAATAGAAACTTCCATCTATAAGTAGTTTCCTTAACGAGGCACATGGGTGTTCGATGAATCCTGCACCAGCATTTCCAGCTGCTCCGCCGCCGGACGCAGTGGCAAGATCAATAGTCTCTCCCGATGACATCAACCCGCCGCCAACGGTGTCCAACGGATTCCCCGCTGGGTCCCAAACAACAAAATCCCATGTGGCTCGGGACACGCAGTAAAATTCGAGCGCATGAATCCGATACACGGTCTCGAGGTCAGCCACTGGTTCAGCGACTTTCGACGACCTTGTAATCACAGCGAGGAAGACATCCCCGTCGACGTTCAGCAGTCCTAAACAACCGTAGCACGGCAACGTCGACAGCGGCCTATATCTCGTAATATCGATTGTTTCGCGGCTCGTGAAGTCAACCAAGACTCGGGAGGCAGCGCTGTTTCCAGCGTTGTTGTCTGCTGCTGGCTTGTCTGTGTAATTTGAGCTCTTCTCCTCAGTCGTGTCGTTCACACAGTGGAACGACAATGCATATTCATCCGTGGCAAGCAATAACGTCCGCGGCTGCTCGCGGAAGTAAATTCGCATTGCCATCCGTCGCTGTGGATGTAGTGGAGGGATAGTGATAAAAATATGGAAGTTACGGCTCCTCCGTGTTGGGACATGAGCGAAGATAAGTCTGGCAGACGCCTCAGTTCATTTCCCATTTCACTACCTCGTCGCCTCAGTTTACATATTCCGCCTCGACAACATGTATCTCATATTATAAGTACAAGGGAATTTTCGGGCCAATAATAAAGAGTTAGCAGAGGGGAAAATATGTGAATTTAAAGTGTTAATGCAATCAAGTTAGTTGCTCATCGACATCTCTTCACACATTTGCCAATAATCGTACATGTCATAAAATTCAACCAGGAGGTTATCCGTTATAAACTATTGTACAGTAAAATGCTCTCGCCTATCTAAGCTCACTGTGTTTGTTATATGGATGATATGTATAAAACTGTAATACGTTAGCCATATTCAAGATCATAATCCTCCGATATTGTCCAAATTTACGAACCAATCGAAAACAAAAAAACTAGCATACCGTTATTTCCTCTAATAAAAACATCGCCGTACTGATTCTTCAAAACACCATCGACATATTCCTCGGTCTGTTCAAGCGCAATATTCATATACCCATCCACGCACTGTAAATCTCCTGTTCCATCAATCCACATTAAAATTTTATCCTTCTTACCAGGAAACGGCATCTAAAAACACTCAACGCACCTCTATATTCTACTCCGGAATTCAGCTTGACCGCCACTTTCGCGCCAGTGATTTGTGACAAGAAGGCGGATGGGTTATTGCTCAAGATCTCTGACTTCTCTGCACTCGGCGAAAAGGGTGATTCAGCTGTGCCGTTGCTCATTGCTAATTTCAATAATTAATACAAAATATGAGATGGCGAATTCTGCGATACAGTTAAGTGACTGGAAGATCAAGATATATAGTTCGTTTCAGTTCTTTTGTGGACAGTATTATTTACGATAATTCACGTCGAGGGTATTGTACTATAAACTAACCCCCGTCAAATTAGTGAGTGGGCTGACTTCCATTAAGAAGAAAAATTCGCACTAGTAGCTAGCCGCCAACTTACATTATAAACGAGGTTTATCACATAGAATCTACCTGTTCTGTCAGAAAATCGTCGCTTAGCAAAATAATTTTCTGATTTGCTGCTTGTTTTTGTCAGAAAGGTCAACATTAATGATGAATTCGAGAGATAAATTCGACTGCGGGGTAGACGCAGTATGCAAAACTCGGATAGCGCCCTAAACGTAACAGATGCAACCGCAGGGGCCCTTAACTCATTTCGCTTAGCCTTGCGTGTCGACGAAATAAGACCATGCACAGCACGCAGTGCCCCACCTTCCTCCCCCTCTCGCTTCCGATTTCCTATTCGTCCGGCCGCCCGTCGACTGCCTCTTCCTGTGCTCGCTTTACATATTTAGAACAAACGGATCGTTGGACAAGCGGCATTTGCTGGTATTCATTTTAACAATGAGTGAGAAGACAGAGATCGAGGTTCCGCCGCAAAAATCGTGAGTACGTTGGATGCTTGCTTAGGACAGATGCTGATTGCTATATAGGACGTTCCCTCGCAGTGTACACTTCGCTCCACTTCATATTCCACTGGAGAGACGTCTACAGACTTTGGCTGTCTTATTGTAAGTCTCGTCTACCTTACGGTGACATGCAGTCGCTAATGATAGTGGGTAGCCACACTGTCGCGCTACCATACTGCATCGGTCTGTTCTTTCTCATGCTCGCGTTCCCTCCATTTTGGCCATTATTGGTAATGTATGTCATATACGCATACGGGTTCGACCACTCGAGCTCGAACGGAGAGATCTCCCGCCGTCGATCGCCACTGTTTCGAAGACTGCCCTTGTTCAGGCTGTATTGTGATTACTTCCCCATCCACATTCACCGCGAGGTCCCGCTCGAGCCAACGTTTCCTGGCCGCCTTCGCGAACCGAGTGGCCTTGTCGAGCGGTGGATCGCGAAGATGTTCGGCGTGCAGGACGCCGTTGTCGAGGGGAATGAATCTGAAGTTAAGGCCAAGGGCAACGGCAATGGGACGACGAAAGAAATCGGACCGACGTATATTTTCGGGTATCATCCGCATGGAATTGTTAGCTTGGGTGCGTTTGGTGCAATTGGTACGGAAGGCGCTGGATGGGAGAAGCTCTTTCCCGGGATTCCGGTGTCACTGCTGACGCTTGAAACAAATTTCAGTCTTCCAGTAGGTTGATGTGGGTTTGTCTGCCATGGGATAGTACTAATAACAGATTAGTTTTACAGAGAGTATTTGCTGTCACTTGGGATTGCTTCTGTATCTCGACGGTCTTGTACCAATCTCCTCAAACACGACCAATCCATCTGCATCGTTATCGGCGGCGCTCAAGAGTCGCTCTTAGCGGAACCAGGCACGCTAGATCTGGTCCTCCTTAAACGACGCGGTTTTGTCAAACTTGCAATGTCAACGGCCCCGGTATCTGGCCAACCGATTTGTCTAGTTCCGATCCTCAGTTTCGGCGAGAACGACGTGTACGACCAAGTCCGCGGGGACCGATCATCGAAGCTGTATAAGATTCAGACTTTTATCAAGAAAGCGGCCGGGTTTACGCTACCATTGATGTATGCGCGCGGTATATTTAATTACGATTTTGGGCTGATGCCGTACCGCAGGCAAATGACGCTCGTGGTTGGCAAGCCAATTGCAGTGCCTTACGTGGCCCAGCCTACGGAGGCTGAAATCGAAGTGTATCACAAGCAGTATATGGATGAATTGAGGAGGTTATGGGACACGTATAAGGACGACTATTTTGTAGACCACAAGGGCAAGGGGGTCAAGAATTCCGAGATGCGTTTTGTGGAGTAAACGAAATGTTTTGGCACGCGGCGTATTGGAGTTTTGCATCTTTTGACAATCGTTCTGCACATTTCACCACTCTGGGACGGAATCTTGTTTGCCAAGAATATCTGCCTTCAGAAATGACAGCGGCCGTATCGCCGTTTCTGTCAATTCTTTTCGAATTTCTCATCCGTATTTGCATGACTCACATGCTAGACAGCTATGCAGATGTTTGTCTTCATAGCAGGCAGTCACCTCCGATTATAATTTCTAAATATCAATTTCGTGAATGCAGACGGGCGAATTGCCATCTTTGTCTTCTCGCGGTTGCCGGGCAAAATCAAAGAATTGAATATTTTAAAGTCTATTTTTGTCTTTGTCCAGTACTCGATATTCGACCACTCGGTCGTCGCTGGCGACCCAGTCTGCAAAATGGTTGATATCAATATGTTGTATTTAGTGGATCACAATATCATGAAATTGTCATGAGATTGAAAATTATCCATAATATAATCTGTTATTCGTGCCATCAGCGACGCAGAATTTACTCAAAGCAAGCAAAAATAAACTCCGAAACGGGGAATTGAACCCCGATTTGCCCGGTGAGAGCGGACCGTGCTAGCCATTACACTATTTCGGATTGGCGTATAATTCTGTCAGATTTTGGCAGTAATATTCATTTTGTATTACCCGGCTTTACCCGGCTGTATATTAGTCAGTATACGGTTGGTTAGTTTCTGTCACTTATAGGTCATAATAGAGCGACGATTTAAACGAGACCAGTTTTATTCCATGGGTTGCATCCTTCATGCAAACAATACCCCTCAAGAGACCTCGCGAATTTGGACAGATACGGTTGCATTCGGATATAGTAGTGGTAGACACTAGACATGCAAATGCCGCGGTAACTCATCGTTATCGGCTTGACAGTACGCTACAAAAAATGCACAAAAACTATCCATGTTCCAGGTGACAGCGATTGCGCAGCTAGTCGACCGTGGAAAATAAACTCCGAGACTAGTTAACGCCAATTGGACGGCCGCTACTGCCGCGCAGAATTTGGGATCACTATCACTATTGCGCCAGCATTGATATAATTGAGAGAGCAGTGAGCCGGGAGCAAGGTGGCATGAGTCTGTGCCAGCTCATTTTGTAGGTGAACCGAGCACCACAGCTTTCGCTGCGTCAATAGATCAAACGGCTGATCGTATATAGTGATATATGCTTACTACGACGTAGAGTAGACAGATACTTAGCAGAACAATGGCATTAATTGACAATGCCGGCTTAAGCAACAAGATCGAAACGGATCGAAGACTTTTCGGCATATGTCCGGGGCAGACGGATAGCGGGCGGCGTTAGTGTTAAAAAAGACCTCGCTTGATTGCCCGTGCACGTCTACGAACGTTGCTGTTTGACCACTGCACTAGCCCCGATCGGGTGTAGGTTATCGCTTAGCTTTGTACGCACGGGCGCGATCTGCCTCAGCCCATGTCACACAGGCGTCGCACCAACTACCATTCAGGTGCACAAACTACAATGCACGTAACTGCGATTTCACCAAACCTCACTAACCTGGGAGCTGTGATCGTCGAGAAATGATGCCAAACGTTGAGCGTGATCCTCTCACTATGCGGCCACCGGAAGTTGATGCGCGCTCGTGAATTACGTTTGCGGTAACGCAGGTAATGCGGCCAGTTGTCCGGTAGATTAGGAAGAAAGAACGCTAAAGCCAGCTCAAGGGCACTCTAGGGCACGTCACTGTGGTGAGCAAGTAGGAGTAGTCGCTGTTGTAGCTCGTGCGCCTCATCCCCCCGTGCCTGTCTGTGTGTCTGTCTCCCCCGTCGGACACTTACGCCCACACACACACTCTTGCTCTGCTCTGCTATAGCACAGAGCCTGAGCTCGCCCTGAACTGCCACTGTATGCTCAGGTGCCTCCGCACAACAGTACACGGCCCACCTGCTCCGCTTTCCCAATTGTCTTCGTCATTTCAGGTCCACTTCCAATGGCCTCGTCGGTCGCCGCTGCACCTCCTGCTGCCGTTCAAGACACGGCCCCGCACCCAAATCATCCGTCGTCTGCGCCGGCCCCAACACTCTCTTCCACCGACCAACCTCCAAAGTCGTCTACGCAGCCTACGCCTACACCTCTGCAGCAACAGCAGCAGCAACAGCACTGGCAGCAGCACTCGCGTCCGGCTACTTCCCATCAGCATCATCGTTCACAGGTGTCCGCAATGCCACCAATGGGTCCGCCACTCTCGATCCCCATGCCGCTGGGTTCGGCAACATCCTTTATCAACTATTCATACTACCCACTCTACTCGCCGACCGTCCTGCCACCGCCTCCCGGATCGTCTGTCCCAGGACAGTCCACGACAAGCCCGCATCAAGGTGTGATTCCCACCAGTGCCCCTGCTGGATCTTCGGCAGGTGCACTTGGCGCACAATCACAGCAATCTGGTCCGCCGCCGCAATTCTTGCCGTACGGATCATTCCCGCAGTCGCCTACCGCGTACTATCCTAGCATGCCACCATATGCACAGATGATCCCGCAGACGATTCCACAATCACCGCGTACCGGGAACGTCGCTCCAGGTGCGCAGGCAGGCTTACAGCAGAGAGGGGTACAGCAAATGCACGGACGATTCGGTCGGCGGCCGTCGGCTGTCGCCGATTCATTCATACCCACGACGCTCGTCGAGCAGCAGCAACAGCAGCAGCAACAACTCGGCCGTCCATCGGGCCAGCAACCGCCACCTCAGCAAGCACTGTACCCGTTTCCTCCTCCACTACTACCGTCACTAGGCAATCCATTCGTAGCACAGTTCATGCAGCAACCGCAGCCACATCACCATCATAGTCCCCATAATCCGCACCACTATCATCACCGACAGCACTACTCACAGCCATCCACTTCCTTAACGACGTCTACATCAAGCGCCGTTCTACCCCGGGGACCGCCTCGGAAACCAAAGCAATCTGGCCACGCACTATGGGTCGGAAATCTTCCCCTCGTCACGACTGTGCTTGATCTCCGGGATATGTTCGCTTCGCCGGCAATTGAGTCCGTGTTCCTAATATCAAAATCGAATTGCGCGTTCGTGAACTATTCCTCCGACGTGGCAGTCCGCGACGCGCTCGACAAGTTCAAGCGGTCCGGCGGAATTCTAAAAGGCACGAAACTAGTCGCGCGCATGCAGCGCGGCTCAATAGCTGACCGCACAGCTCCGACACACGGGGACGACGCAGCCGAACCGGCGAGCCTGGCTGCCGAGCTTGGCGGATCGACAGAGATCGCACCGCAGCCGAGAGCGCACAGACCGGATGCGTTTTTCGTGGTGAAATCGCTCACGGTCGAGGATTTGGAGTTGTCTGTCCAGACCGGTGTGTGGGCTACCCAGGCACACAACGAGCGCGTGCTGAACGATGCGTATAATTCTGGGGATAACGTGTACCTGATATTCTCTGCCAACAAGTCCGGAGAGTATTTCGGGTACGCGCGAATGGCTGGGCCCATTGTATCGGAAGCAGCGTCAGAGGAGAGTACCAAACATGAATATGCTGGCGCGGAGGAGAAACCTGAACAACCCGCTGAGGTGGAAGAAGACGAGGACGAACCGCTGGTATCGGGCACTGCGTCGGATGCATCGTCGGCGACGACAACAGCGGCATCGTCTGTCGCAGCTGTGATCGTACAGCAACAGCATCAATCAACAGATCTACCGAAGACTACATACACCCCCGCGACCTCCACTTCGCCCGCAGGCCGTATCATCGATGACTCTTCCCGCGGTACAATATTCTGGGAAGTGATATCCGAACCAAGCACCTCGGACACAGCTCTGCCGTCGGCAGCATCATCCTCTACCGCGCCAACCTCCCCCATATCAGACGCGTCGGTTCTAAAATCCTGGGGCACACCGTTCAAAGTCACATGGGTTTCCACTACACGGGTACCGTTTTTCAAGACGAAAGGTCTGAAAAATGCGTGGAACGCGAACCGGGACGTTAAGATCGCCCGTGATGGCACCGAGCTCGAACCGAGTGTTGGCCGCAAACTGCTACAACTCTTCGGCGGGTTCTCACCGAGTGTAACAACGACTCCAGTACCCGCCGACACACAGAAAGAACCGCCTAAAGGTCCAATCGTCGTGGAGAGTAATGTTACTGCTGTATCAGAAGAATCCGGGGATACGTGAATTGATCCCATCAACGACATGCAGACAGTTTTGTTGTCTTCTAATTCTCATTTGTTTGTTCGCATGGCATGGGGTGTGATGCATGTGTTTGGATTTGTAAACTCATTTTTGGATGGGCCTTGGCTTGGGTATAGACTGATGACTTTGAATCCATTTGATGGTTTGTTATTTTATAGGCGTGGGATTTCTTATGTTTATAATTCGTGTTATGACCGGTATTCGGTATTATTATAATTAGATTGGTGTAGGCCATTGTGAGGAATGAGGAATACCAAATATCGAAAAGAACAAAAAAAAACAGCAAATCAAAATACAAGAAAAATTTTATGTGCGCAGTTGAGAATCGATTCTCATGTTGAATTAGTTATGAATATCACGTTAGGTTTCTCATCTGGTCTGTAGGTTATTTGAACGATTATATTTGCGGGTTTAGAGTTTAATGCCGAAACTTCTGCGAGCCGTCTGACGCCATTTTTATCCTGTATAGGAAACCTTCATCTTGTAAGGCCTGTACAAACTTTGCGGTGGAATTACCGGTTCTTTGAGTGTGCTGGTAGGTGCGATTGTAAACGTCCCTTCCCAACAACGCGAGCCCATATGTAGTGTTCAACATCGACGCAATTGTGCTTACAGATGCTGAAGATTGCTCTTCGAGGTCGATCATGCTCTGCCTGGCCTCAGCAGTCATCGACCGATTGATTCTCAGGGTACGCGAACGGATTCACATCTTCAAGCTGGTGTCCTTGATGTTCGTCAATCAGCTCTATAAGAATCCAGGAATCGTTGAGTTGCATTTAAAAGCGAACCTTCCAAGGGCAGTCGCATAGCATGCTTCGTGCAACCCTCTGACGGGTGAGGCCGTTGCTTCCGGTTGCTCCCACTTCCATCGGAAGATTTCTGGTGTTGAGTGGCTTTCTGCTACATTTGCACGCGAGCAACAGTGCTTGGTCCTTGTATTTGACAACTCCGTTCTTTACGGCAAAATTATTGTGGACCGCGTATGCCCTCACAAAGGCTCTCGCTTCAGCAGCAGCCGACTCAAAGACCATGCCAACGCCTAAATCAGATGAATTATTGGTTTCCATGACAGTATTGCTGTATACGTGGGACACAATTAAGGGGCGAGGCGACTGAGAGACTATGATGACGAGTTTCCACGCGACTACGAGATACAGGACGCGTCGGTGAACTCAACTCGGAGTTAGGACGCAAATGTTAATTCCGACAGTGACGGATACACCTGCTGTACGATGTATACCAACGCCTATCTACGCTAGTCTCAACGAGGAATGGTCGGTTTACTCCCCATGAATCTCCAATAAATAACATGGAAAACTGCTATTTTCGCCCGCGGAGAGATATGAATACAACCGAAGGCTTCCTCAGTATCTCGACTTGGAATAATCGTGCATTAACGATAGTGATTTTTTTATTTACTGCAACTTGTTTTATTGTGGGTTTCTGACAATGCGCTAAGTTCATTTCCCTTTTATCTATTTAGTCCTAAGTCAGACGCGGCATATGTTATTTGTAGTTAGGTATCTCGTCTCTGTAGTCATATTGTGTTTAGACAAGTTGTTTGCTTCGTGCCCTAAGAGAGTGATACCCTTCATGCTCATACATACGCTAGCGGTACCAAACATACGCTGCAAATAAAAAGGGTTAGGGTCGGTTGGAATTATGATCGGGTCGCGATCGCGACATGTCCGCAAGCTCACCCTTATGACCGCTGGGGTTAGGGGTGTCGCGACTAGTCTTAATGCACCATACATCACTCGGTGGCTTATCGCGCTGACTCGTTCCTTAAAACTTTGGCTTCGACGACCCAGCAAAGCCCCACAGACCCGAGCACTCATACTTTTTCTCTTGTGTTCTTTCCCACATTCTTTTCTTTGTCGGTATACATCTTTGTTGCTTATAACCCGAAAACAGGTCGAAGTAAGTCAATTGAGTCAATTGAGCCGAGTGCATTCAAGTTAGCAACGCATTGACTCTCGGAATAATATAGAGCTCCACTAACCAGAACAGATGCCGTTCGAGTACGTCCCAAACTACTACGATTTTCCCCGTGAATTCCGCGGCTATGGCGAGAACCCGCCTGACTTCAAGTGGCCCAACAATGCCAAGATAGTCATCAACTTCGTCCTGAACTACGAGGAGGGTGCAGAGAACACGATCGAGAATGGCGACCCGTCATCCGAGCAGTACATCTGGGAACTGCCTTATGTCCCCCACGTAGGTAAGCGATCGTATGACTGTGAGTCCGACTTTGAGTATGGTTCGCGCGCGGGCGTGTGGCGTATTTTGAGACTGTTCAAGAAACACGGCTATAAGTTCACCACTTTTGCTGTCGGCAAGGCATTTGAGTTGTTGCCTGATGTTCCGGCTGCTATCAAGCGCGAAGGTCACGAGATCGCGTCACACTGTTACAGATGGTGGGATTACTCCAAGTTGTCGCCTGAGGAGGAGAAGAAGATCATCATCAAAAACATGGAGAGCTTGAAGGCGACCACGGGTGAATACCCCAAGGGCTGGTACTACGCGAGACTGTCCCAGCACACCCGTCGGCTCGTGTACGACGTTCACCAGGAACTTGGCGCGCCATTGTTGTGGATGGCCGATGCGTATGCGGACGATTTGCCCTACTGGCAGCCAGTCCCACGAACTACGGACGCAATGCTTATGGTCCCGTACTCTTATGACTGCAATGACGCCCGGTTCCATCAGCCGACCGGCTGGTCCTCGACCGACGGTTTCTACAAGCACATCCAGTACGCGTTTGATACCTTGTACGCCGAAGGTTGCGAGGGTACGCCAAAGATGATGACCGTCGCGCTTCACGCCCGTGTCGTCGCCAAGCCAGGCCGATTTCAGGCCCTCGTTAAGTTCATGGATTACATCAAGGAGAAGGAAGGTGTCTGGGTCGCTACTCGCGAGGAAATTTCTGAGCGTATGTATAATTATTTGCTAATTTGTTTTGGTGGCAGAGACTGATTTCTTCTTAGACTTCAAGAAGGTTAACCCATGGGTACCTCCCGCCACTGCTCTTGCTTATGGTCCTGATAAGCCTTAAGTGCTGTAGAAAGATGTAATGCGACTTGACGCAATTTTTTACGATTCGATGAGTGAATAGTACGTTTTGAAGAGACAACCAGAACATGACAGACAGATATGCAAAAACAAGCCAAACCAATGCAGACACCAAAATGAAATCAAACATCTAGAACCAATCATCAACATCTTTGCGACGTTCTCCAAATCCGGTGATACCACTAACATCGATCCCAAATTTTTGGAGATACATGAAATCCGAAACAGGCGATTCTTTCCCTTTCGAGACAAGAACGATTAAACTGATTTTCTTCAGCTTTGTATGTACTAATTCGGTCTTGTTGCGTAGCACGCATGCCATGCTTAGGTGAGCTCGGTCGGCGGGTAACGCGCTTTCGCCTATCAAGCAAATCATGCCTCTCCAGGTAACCCTGGCGCAGGTGGCTTTAAACTCCTCGAGATGCTTCATTATTGCGAAGTTGGCGAGATCTCCGTCGTCGACGTGCGACACTGCCAGACGTCGCAGATTTGGGCATAATCTGCGCGCCATCAGTAAAGATAGCGGCTGCACCGCCGTGACCCCATATCTCGAGTAATCACGAGCCGACGAGTAATTAGTATTGTGACCACCGATATCAAGGTCGACTAGTCGTGACGGATCGCACCGGACAAGAGTGCCAACAAGACCGTTAACACATCGCAGTGTTAGTTTCTCAAGCCCTTTGTACTCATCTTGAACTACTTTGCGAGAACTTCCCCGCTCGTATTCCCACCCGCCGTCCGCCGTGGGCACAACCGCCAGCGGCGGAACAGACGTAATCAGCTCCTTGCAGTTGGCGGTGACCTGCGGAAATGTCATGGCTTGCACGAGTTGAAAACAAGCAGTCTTGCAGCTCGGAGGTAATTTTTGGTCAGGATGCAAATATACGTTGAACAAGCGAATTTTCTCCAGTTTCGTATTCTTGCTGAAATCCAAATCCCGCCCAATAGCATCTAAATCAGACCTAAGTGTGCCGAGTGGAAATTCAGCTATATCCCAAACCTTCAGCGTCATCAACTCGAAATTCTTCAGATTCGGTGCTAGTCGAAGAAAATTGTTGATGGACGCGCTGTGCAGTCTGCGATAGCCGCCATGGAATTCGTCATTATAGATAGCGACTTCGGCTTGCGATGTGCCGTGTGAAAATGATAGCGATTCTAGATGCAGCACAGGGTACGACGAGATTTCAGGAGGATCAACTGGTATCGAGTAAATAATATCGGCTTCACTGACATAAGGAAAGACATAGATATCGAGCTTCAGAAGATTTGGAAATGAGCCGCGGCAAAGTAGCGGCACGACTGCTCGGGACTGCTCAATAGTGATCAATAGCTGGGTCAAGCTTGGGAATCGACTGGGCCACTTAAATCGCGTACGCATGTCAGCGATTAAGCTAAATGAGACAGATTTTATTCCCATCTCTTGAACTGCTTCGGCAATTTTGAGCACTGTCTCGCTCCGGTACCGCATGAGTCCTTGTTCTGATATTCTGCCATGCCAGAAGCAAGGAACGTCCCTTAGCAGCGCCTTCCATTTCTTGCAAACAGTTGTCAGTGCAATAGTTCGGTCGACCGTCAAATTGCAGTCCTTAAAAATTTCGATCATAATTTCGCTTGGAAGACAGGAAGCTGGATCTTTTCGCTTTGGTAGCCAGTCTATTCGGGTATCCAACGCTTCTGCTAGAGCCTCTATTTCCTTCACAGTTGCCTCTTGTTTCCACTTCTCCCTTTGACAGTGCATGACTTCATCGAGAAAGTTAGGTCTGGTCTCCATGCTGTTAATTATCTAAAAATTGGAGGGTGACTTAATGACTATATCCTTCGAGGAGAACAAGGGAGCGGCAGGACGCGATGAATGTTTCTCGACGCGTAAATGATCGCCGCACGGCGCCAACCCATTAGGGATGGCGCGTACATTTCTCCACTCCGAGTCATGGTGCGGCTCAAAGAATATTTTTTGGTGTTGCGGCTGCGTATTGGTTGGAATATGCGTCGTCATCTGTTGGTGCCGGATTCTCGCCTATCCGCTGGCGAGTGCCAATTGCGTTCCAGGTTATCCGGTTGCTCGCGATCTGTGTTATCATTTGGGCATACCCAGAGTCACCGCGATGGCTAGCTATGAATGGGCAAAACGAGGAACCACTATACATTTGGAAAGACTGATGATATTGTGAGCACGGTTGAGTTACAGCACAAAAACTCAACCAAAATCTCGTATTTCCGTATAGCATTGGTTCAGGAAATTTACATCTCGGTCGTCGCGTGCAGCTTGTCGTTTGGCTTATGATTATACATGAATGGATTGGCATTACGGGCGTGACTGTGTACGCGCCGACGATGTTTTGCCTCTGGGCGTGCATTTTTCCATATATCACGAGCTAAATCCGGCGCATGTTCCGGCACATGTGGGTTGGCTGCGACATCTACACTTCGGTATGGTGCCACGTGGCTAGTTGTTCTGTTTTTAATACCCCACAGAAATATTCCAACTCGAGATTCGCGCGCGAGGATACGCGTTTGGCGTGTTTGGCTGGTCAATTGGTAACTGCTGGCTGACACTTCTCTGTCCCGTTATGTTCGACTTGTACGGGCTGGTGAGGAGTACTACTTGGTATAGAATAGGTTTGGAATTAATAGATGGGATAGCGAGGTGCTATTCATTTGTTGGATCATGTTTTTGTGGAATTGGATTTTAAAATAGAATGGTTGTTGGTTATATCGCATGTACAAAAGTTAGATCTGCATGTCGCCGATGAACAATGTGCTGCTGTCGCAGTTGTCAGACTTTTGCTGCCCGCCGTGATTAACACCATGTAAAATGCCAGTAACAGATTCCAGTAAGTGAAATAGCCATTGCAAGTTTGACTATCATGTTGTCAATTTAACAAATCCATGTGATAAGTTACAAAAATTATGTCCCTAATTCACAGCCCTGAATATTATTAGAAATCATTTAAGTCGTGTGTAACAGGACGTTAGTCTGCAGTAGATGCCTTCAGTTCGTCTTTGCAAATCGTTTATTCGACGGCGATAACAGAGTACAGTCTTCCATTAGCCAAAGAAAATTGAAATCTTATAGAGGGCTAGAATTGAGTGTCTGCGAGATACTGCGCGCTCGCCTGAATACAGTCATTCACCAATTTCAATTCTAATTGATTACGAGGTGGGTAAATCAACGTAAAACCAGCAGCAATAGCTTTCACCTTTCCTGCAAAAGGGTGGAGTTCCCCCCAGCGTCTCTCAATCAACAACCGTGCATCTGATGGGTGCAAGTTGACATGGATGCTGCCATCGACCGGGTGCTGATGCGCAACTTCGCACTCCAAAAGAATTTCTCCAGCGAATAAGGCATCGTTATGTTTTTCAAGAAAGGACCTGGCCACTTTCATTGGTAGGCGCTCACCATTGGCAAGAACAATGTCTTTAAGTGAGTAAATGGTTTCATGTACTTCTAATTTGAATTCTTCCGGTGCGATCTGGTTGAGAACACGATTCGGAACTGGCCATGGTGCGACGACGGGATAGTCACCGTCGCGATAAGGAATGTTGTCCGAAGACAGATACGCGACTTCTTTTGAATTTCCCGACACGGATCTGAAATCTCGAGGATATCTAATGGCGAATAATTTCATGAACGAGGTGGTGAAATATCCGACGAGATTGTGGGGTAGTCCGCCAGGTCCAAGACTCATCCAAGCCCTGTAATCCTTGTAGCCGAGATAGGCGGCAAACGTGGATAAACTGGCCAGAGCAATGGTCAACCCACCCTTTGCAATAATATTGGCCTTAAGCATGGTGCGATGTCCGGTCGAGTTGCTAATCCAAGCGCTTTCGAAAAGGAACAGTGCGCCAAATAATGTATCACACCAATGTTGTGACGGGATTGACGTTGCAACTGGTATAGCCGCCCTCGGTCGTCACGTTGGACCCCAACCCGGGATAGCCGGCGGCGTTAAGGACATTGGATCTAACTTATCTCTGAGGAGAGCGTTTTGGAACAATAAAAGGACTTATAAAGCTTTTTATGAATAAAAGCAGCAAAACTTGAAGTGACAGAACCATTCACTCACTGACGTTCACCGAGGATACATAATTTCCTGAGGTCGTCGTTATCAGACGTTGTATAATTGAGAGGTCATTCGAGGAGCGGAGTTTAAGTTGAGTACAAATCACTTGACAGATATGAATCTAATATATATGCAACGTAGATAGATGTTTCCTGTCTCGACAGCTTGATATGTGTGTGCTCTTAAGTGATGACGTCATCGGGGTCGCTAAGCAGGAATATTGTATTCGTACAATATCAATATTTGCAATGTGTTACAATTAAACCTATGGTACTCGATAGTCCGAAATTGAAAACCGCCAACATTAATCGCGGATGATGAGAGTGTCTGCTATTTGCTACATATGAGGATTCTCTTACTTAAAACAGATCAGCTGCTAGAGCGCAGGATAGACCGGGTCTGCGGACCAACTAAGATTTCTAGATGATTCGACGGAAGAACTATAAGTCCGGATATTAGATTAGTCATGCATGAGCAGTGCAACGATGTCCGCCAAGCGAGGTTTGATAGGCGCCTTACGCCATAGAAGCTATTCTCCTGTATCTCCGGCCGAAAAGCCCGTTCGGCCAGCGCCAGCTGAAAGATTGCAAGAGTTGGCGAGCCAAAGGATGCAAAAATTTTGCAGATACGGCGCAGGCACAAAAATTTGACGCGGGTTATTGCTCGAAAGTCGAAAACACTTGTTGTGCAGACATGAAGCTGACTAAAAGGATACCAGCCAGCGCTTGGCCCAGAATGAGATTACGAAATTACTGTCACACCAGTCGCAAGGGGTTCCAAAGCGGGAGAAAGTAAACAATCGGCAAAGTCAGCATTTTGGATTCGCCGAAGCCGCGAATGCACAAGCACGAGCAAATGTGGCTCGTGCGGCTGTGCGGGGATAGCCAATCCGAACGCGTTGAGGCGCGGTGTGTGTGCGGATTGCGTCACGAGTCGAGCTGACATGCGAAACGTTGTCAAACAAACAAAAATCTGCTGTGTTGGATTTTGGCCCACCTTTTCTTAGGGACCTTGCGGGCCCTCGGCCGGGACCCTGGTGCCGACAGTCCGTAAGTTATATATATTTATATGGCCGTCATTCCTGCTGTCTGGTTTCTTTTCATTATCATCTTCATTGCCATCGTTTTATCGCCATCACAATCGCTCGTTAAGACTTTGCTCTGCACGTCGATCGTTCTTCTTCCTACGTCAGATCGCTTAGATCATAATCTCCACACGTCACCATTTTACAATGCACTCCGCCACTTCTCCGTCGCTCGCTGCCACTGCAGTCCCAAAGGCTCCTCAATTCCTAAGACTCTCGGCCCCTCTTGAGTCTGAGAAGCGCAACTTCCTTGTCCTCACACCCAAAATCACCCCTGCGCCCCCCACTGAGGACCTGAAGGCTGATTCTGGTGCGGATAGTCGTCCCCGCTCCGAGTCGGTCGTATCCACCGCGTCGGATGTTTCTTCTACCAACACCATCCACCGATGGGTGTCGAACATCGACGTTCCTGAGGAGGCTACCTTTTAATTGCAAGCCTAGCGCGCATTTCATGTCATTCTTGTACTATATGGCCTGTGCACACTCGTGTACTACGTGATTCTTCGGTTGACGTCTGTTTATAAATATATGGTGTTTCTTACGATAAAAAATAAGGAGTATCGGACGGTCAGCTTGGGCATTTGGTTGTTTTAAACGGTAGTTAAAGGTTGCTATACTTGCAATGGTTTATGGTTTGATGCAAATATCGATTTTTGTTTTCGGGCGTTATTGTTTGATGGGTGTGATGGTTTGCTTGATATGCATGTGAACTGTATAAATGAATTGAATAAAAATTTGCTAGAATGGACATTATTAAAGTGCCTGGACTTTGTTGGTTGCAGATTTTCAGCAATACTCATTACAAAGTTCTATACTGCTTGAAAAAAACTATGTTACCAGACCTCATCACTCTCGGTGCAACAGATCCTCCCATCGCGCCAATGTCAAAGTCATATGACATTCCATGGGCCGGACCGGACGAAGGGATCCTTTGCGACTATGCCCCTAGAGAGAATTCGGCGCCGACGAAGCTCATCCGTGCTCTCAGTAAAGTAAGCCACATTTTTCTCGTGGCATTGCCGATATATTGTTTTCGTGGATGAATGCTCCTCATGGGCCTGGCAAGGCCATATCAGCTCTTGGATATAATAATAATAATAATAATAATAATAATAACGTGGGTGATAAGCGAGCCGCGCAGACAAGCGAGCCGCGCATTTTCTACTCAACGTATATCTATCAACTTTGACACGACATTTTTACACAACAAAACATGGAATGCGCTTCTAAAG